>APFE030818006.1:0-59098 GCA_000404065.3 Pinus taeda | reverse complement strand
AATAATAATAATAATTATTATTATTATTAGTTGTAATAATATTAATTAATAGAAATAACTAATTAGTCTTGATCCCTTGAGTTTGGTGATCTCTTAGTTTATAATATTTATTCCTTGGGTTTCCTAATTCATTATGTTTATAGTATTAATAATCCCATAATTTTGAAAAATAGGGTCATAATGCATAGTATGCGAAGAAGGGAGTGATAACTTTTTTGGTCGATAGCTAGTGTAACGCCCCGGTGAATCGGGCGGACCCGCACAACGGGCGGGTGCTCCGCACGACGGGCAGATGGTCTTCTACACAGCAAAATTAGCCGGTGGCATGACTCGAGCGGGTGTGCACGAGGGTGAGGTGATACTCTGCACGGCAAGCGGGCAACCCAAACATGGTTGACACTACGGGCTATGCTACACGGAGGATGACAAACGGGTCGGGCGCCCCGCACACGATAGGCGGGCAACCCGAGGGCGACCCACGCCCGAGGGGCGGGCGCCCTGAACGAACTTCAAACGGAGTTCTACACAGCACACATATGTACACAGGGTTGGCGTATGGGTGGCGGGTCGAGCACAAGTGTGCCCACCCTACCCATGGTTCGGGCAACAAAGATGAGCATATGGTGCGACTATCTTATTTGGTAGTGGGCGGTGCATGGGGTGTGCCCGCCCACCTGCTGAACGAGTCATGTAACATGAACAACAGTCTGATCATGCAGACGGCGGGTTGGTCGGTTGTCTGACACGGAACGACCGTTTGGTGGTGAACGGGTCATGTGGCACAGGCAACGTTCGAGTGAACTGTGTGAACGGATGGTCGGTCGTGTAGAATGAATGACAGTCGGTCGTGTAGAGCAGGCCGCGGATCAATCGGGCAAAGGTCTAGCACAGACAACGTTCGGGCGAACTGTGTGAACGGATGATCGGTCGTGTAGCGTGAACGACAGTCTCGTCGTGTAGAGTAGGTGGCAGATCGGTCGAGTAATAGTTCGGTCGTATGGTGCAGAACGAACATTCAATGGAGAATGGGTCGTGTAGCGCGGATAATGGTTAAGCGTTCAGCGTTCGGTGGCAAACAGCTCAGGCAGTGTGGACGACCGTTCAGTAGTAAATGGAGCCAAATAGCACAGGTCGACAGTTCAACCGTGGCAGCGTTGGGCATGTAGCAGCAAACAATCATTCAAGCGTAAACGGACGTGTGAAGATTGGCGGTGGGCAAGGTGCGCCCACCCGCCCAGCAACGAGTTCGGGTAATGAACGACGGTGTAAGCATTGACGAAAGGCTCGAGTGGCAGTGCGGGAGAACGGAGGCGAGAACGGAGGTTCGAGCGGACGTTTGATAGCATGGACGAGAAAATAAGATAATAAAACGGACCGATGGTTATACTTTGGCGTGTGGAAAGGCCGACCCACCAAAGAATCATAACACGCAGTGGTTCAATCAAACATGGGCGTCAACTTTCTAATGGAAGGGCGTTATGTTAAAATTATGGGGGTCGGCTTGTAGAGCCGACGCCCCTCCAAAGCATGTACGCAAGTGTATATAAGGATGAGCGTGATGGCTCATTCGAACAATCAACTCAACGAGCTCTTAAGTCTCGATCTAAGAAGGAAAGGGCGCAGTTCTTATGGGTGATGCGCATGCCTTTGCGCAGTAATAAGACAGGCGAGTTTCGGTTGTAGATCGAGCTTGGAAAGAGGGCGAACGAGGAGACCGTGAACGGCTTTTATGCTGGGCTTAAGGCAAGTGACATTGGTGAATGCGCACTTGGCCGCGAAGCGAGCGTGATCATAAGTCTTGGTCGGTAGTAAGACTAAGTATTGACTGTGGTAAATTGGGAGGCCGTGAACAGGTTTTACACTGGGCTTAAGGCAAGTGGCATTTGGGGAATGCGCAGATGGCCGTGGAAGTAAGCATGATGATAAGGCTGTTCTACACCTTAAATTGTAATAAAGTTTAAGTGTTGGCCATGGGGTTTTGGCCCGGCACACTTGTTGTAAAAATTACAAGGTTGTAATAAAAGGTTCGGCAGACTTTATTGGGAGTTGCCCCTCCCGTTCTTGCATTTGTTTACAATTGTTCAGTTTAATTGTCTATGGGAATGTTAAGAATGGCTTATGTGGAATTATGAAGTTTTGAATGCTTTTACTTAATTAACGAAGTGGAATTAAGTATGATCATGTCAGTAGGCGTAGTCCATATGCATATTTATTGGATAAATAGTATGCACGGTGGTGCCGCACCTGCCTAATAGAAAAAAAAAGATTGGGGGCATGACAGGTGGTATCATAGCAGGGTTGCTCGGCAAGCTTTTGCAGGGGATTTGGGGAAGATGGTGAATGGTCGACACCAGGTCACAAAAGAACAAAAAGATGGCAGCTAACTCTCAAGCCGGGTCTAGCCATACGATGAAGTACGCGGTAAAGGATACGACCCTTGAGTTCATTGACAGAGTAATCGGAAGGATGGAGACTTTGGAGAACTCTTGGAACCAAGAGGTGGGTTCACTTAACAAGGAACGGGAGACCATCTCAAAGGTCAAAGAGGAACTTGAAGAACTCCAGACGCAGTATGATGAGCTCAAGACACAATTTGAGTACATCGATTTCTTGTGTACACAACTTGAAGAAGGGTCAAGGAGGTCGAGGAATCAAGGGATCAGGGTCTTGCAGAGATCGTGAGCTTGAAGGGGACCCTTGACAAAAGAAATAAAGCTCTTGAAGAAGCCCAAGATGAGGTTGCAGTATTGAAAAGGGCCATAAGGCACAACTCGGGTGGAGGAGTGCCCCATGTAAAGGTCAAAGAACCGGAATCTTATGATGGTACAAGGAGCGCAAAGGTTCTTGGCAATTTCTTGTGGGACATGGAGCAGTACCTAGAACGGTTGAACCTGTCTGGAGGAGAGGCACAAGTCAAGGTAGCAGCCCAGTTCCTAACTAAAGATGCCAAGATGTGGTGGCGAAGGAAGGCTGATCAAATTACCAATGGTAGTGCTGATGACATCACTTCGTGGAAAGATATGAAGGAGGCCTTGCAGGCCCATTTCAGTCCTCAAGACGAAACGTGGGAAGCAAGGACAAGGATTAAGTTCATCAAACAAACCGGGAGTTTACAAACCTATCAGCAAGAGTATTCAAGCGCAGTGTTGGAACTACCTGATATGGCCGAGAAGGACAAGGTTTTCAATTTTGTCATTGGATTGAAACCTTGGGCTCGTAATGAGGTGAAAAGACAGAAAATTAGGACACTTGAAGAGGCCTTCACTACGGTTGACAGGCTGGTAGATCATTACAATAGAGACTTCCAATGAGAAAAAGAAGTCCGATAAACCAAAAGAGAAGAAAAAGGAGAATGCTTCGAAAACGGATGACTCCCCGAAGGAGAAGAAACCTTTAAAGTGTTGGTTATGTGCGGGACCACACATGGTTAGAAACTGCCCTTCTAAACCAAAAGTGGCTGTTGCTGCATAGGAAGAGGAAGAGGACAACGCTTATGTAGGGATGATGCAGATGCTCGGAGCTTCTGCCACTGCAGAGGTAACTTCTAGGAGGGATCCGGAAAGGAACAGACTGGAATATGTGCACATGAATATTGGTGGGAACGAAGTACTCGCCATGGTGGACAGTGGAGCTTCACACAAATTTATGAGTGAAGACACCGTGAGGAGACTTGGGCTAAAGTTCGTACCAGTGAAGGCACATATGAAGACTGTAAATTCTCCCCCGACAGCGATCCTTGGTATAGCCGAAAAAGTGGACACCATACTTGGTGAATGGTTTGGGAAAGTAGACTTCACCATAGTACGGATTGATGACTATGAGGCGGTATTGGGGACGGAGTTCATGAAGCAATTTGAGGCTATGGTGGTACCTCACCTGAGAAAGCTCTTCATTTATGATGGAAGGGAGGACGTGTCCATTGGTGTTCCAATAGTGGGCGTGACAAAGCCTGATCATAAACTGGGAGGCATGTAGATGGAGGACAAGGAAAAAATGAACAAGCGGTTGTCTAGCGTGGAAACAAAGCTTGCGGAACAGGAATTGGTCATCCAACCACTCTCGGATAGTATCTTGGACTTATCAAGAAGGCTGGAGATAGTGGAAGATGACGATGACGAGGAGGAACCATATGTGAGACTGAACATCCAGAAGGAAGATCGGGAGACATTTCTACAGAAGATGGAGGCGAAAGATCCAGACAGATGGATCGAACTGATTAGTAAGGGAGAGCCTCCCGGCTCATCTCCCTTTCTATCTTCATAGATGACATAAAGGTTGGGCTCATTGTTGGCTACTCAAGGTAATGAGCCCTCATCATGATTGAGCAGCTGTGGCGATCCCAACATGCGGCAGAAGATGGGGTTTCCATGGATCTGGCAGGGGATCGTGAGTGAAGAGTGTTGGCACATGTTCAGGGTGTGTGACACTTGATATGATACATGGGCAGTTAGCACATGGAAGCAGTGACCTAATGAGGCTGAGTCTTTTATAAGTGGTCTAGATGATGGTTGCTGATGTTCTTGGTGTAGAGTCACCAGGATGAAGTGTTGTCGGGACGACAACGTTTTCGGGTGGAGGAGAGTGTAACTCCTTGGTGAATCGGGCGGACCCGCACGACAGGCAGCCACTCCGCATGACGGGTAGACTGTCTTCTACACAGAAAAATTAGCCGGTGGCATGACCCGGGCGGGTGTGCACGAGGGTGAGGGGATACTTCGCACGGCAAGCGGGCAACCCAAACATGGTGGACACTACGGGCTATGTTACACAGAGGAAGACAAACGGGTCGGGCGCCCTGCACATGATGGGTGGGCGACCCGAGGGCGACCCACACCCGAGGGGCAGGCACCCTAAACGAACTTCAAACGGAGTTCTACACAGCACGCATATGTAGACAGGGTTGGAGTATGGGTGGCAGGTCGAGCACAAGTGTGCCCGCCCTACCCATGGTTCGGGCAGCAAAGATGAGCATATGGTGCGGCTATCTTATATGGCAGTGGGCGGTGCATGGGGTGCGCCCGCCCACCTAATGAACGAGTCATGTAACATGAACAACAGTCCGGTCGTGCAGACGGCGGGTTGGTCAGTTGTGTGACACGGAACGACCGTTCGGTGGTGAACGGGTCGTGTGGCATAGGAAACGTTTGAGAAAACTATGTGAACGGACAGTCGGTTGTGCAGCATGAACGACAGTCGGTCGTGTAGAGCAGGCAGCGGATCGATCGGGCAAAGGTCTAGCACAGACAATGTTCGGGCAAACTGTGTGAACGGACGATCGGTCGTGCAGCGTGAACGACAGTTTGGTCGTGTAGAGCAGGCGGCGGATCGGTCGGGTAATTGTTCAGTTGTATGGCACAAAACGACCATTCAATGGAGAATGGGTCGTGTAGCGTGGATAATGGTTAAGCGTTCAGCGTTCGGTGGAAAACAGGTTAGGCAGTGCCGACGACCGTTCAGTAGTAAACGGAGCCGAATAGCATAGGTTGATAGTTCAACCGTGGCAGCGTTGGCCGTGTAGCAGCAAACAGTCGTTCAAGCGTAAACGGACGTGTGAAGATTGGCGGTGGGCGAGGTGCGCCCACCCGCCCGGCAACGAATTCGGGTAATGAATGACAGTGTAAGCATTGACGAAAGGCTCGGGTGGCAGTGCGGTAGAACGGAGGTTCGAGCGGGCGTTCGATAGCATGGACGAGAAAATAAGATAATAAAACGAACCGATGGTTATACTTTGGCGTGGGCAGCTTGCGTGTGGCAAGTTCGACCCGCCAAAGAATCATAACACACGGCGGTTCAATCAAACATGGGCGTCGGCTTTCTAATGGAAGGGCGTTATGTTAAAATTATGGGGGTGGGCTTGTACAGCCGACGCCCCTCCAAAGCATGTACACAAGTGTATATAAGGATGAGTGTGATGGCTCATTCGAACAATCAACTCAATGAGCTCTCAAGTCTCGATCTAAGAAGGAAAGGGCGCAGTTCTTATGGGTGATGCGCATGCCTTTGCGCAGTAATAAGACAGGCGAGTTTCGGTTGCAGATCGAGCTTGGAAAGAGGGCGAACGAGGAGACTGTGAACAACTTTTACGCTGGGCTTAAGGAAAGTGACATTGGTGAATGCGCACTTGGCCGCCGAGTGAGCGTGATGATAAGTCTTGGTCGCCAGTAAGACTAAGTATTGACTGTGGTAAATTGGGAGGCCGTGAATAGGTTTTACGCTCGGCTTAAGGCAAGTGACATTCGGGGAATGCACACTTGGCTTTGGAAGTAAGCATGATCATAATGTTGTTCTACGCCTTAAATTGTAATAAAGTTTAAGTGTTGGCCGTGGGGTTTTCGCCCGGCACACTTGTTGTAAAAATTACAAGGTTGTAATAAAAGGTTCGGGCAGACTTTATTGGGAGTTTCCCCTCCTGTTCTTTCATTTGTTTACAATTGTTCGGTTTAATTGTCTATGGGAATGTTAAGAATGGCTTATGTGGAATTATGAAGTTTTGAATGCTTTTACTTAATTAACGAAGTGGAATTAAGTATGATCATGTGAGTAGGCATAGTCCATATGCATATTTATTGGATAAATAATATGCACGGTGGTGCCGCACCCGCCCAATAGAAAAAAAAATATTAGGGGCGTGACAGCTAGGGTTGGAGTTGAAGACATGGTTTTGGATTCAGGGTACCATAACAAGGAGTGCAGGGGGAAGTGCTACTCCCTCCTATAGCCAGGTAGTCACAGGAGGAAGTCAAAACGCAGGAAATAAAAATTTCAAAAAATCACTAGAAAAGATCTCAGAATCCAAAAGTTAGGGAACATCTGGAAGAAGCGAAGATCAGGATCAAGAAGGGGATTAATAGGAAACAAGAAAAGGAAAGGAGATTGGAGGCAGTAGTGAAAAACCGGCTTACAGAAAGACTACGGGAGTCTGCAAGCCCAAATCAGGAATTATTCCTCGGGTTGTATTAAGCGACCCAGTGATATAAGCTCATAGAGATCATATGATGGAGCATGCAATTATATGCAAGTTCATTGGGCTATGGCTGATGGAAAGGGCTTTACATGTCTAGATAAGGAGCCATTGGAAACCAAACATGGAAATACATTTACATCTGGGATATAAGGGTTTTTTCATAGTTGTGTTTGCAAGCCTAGAAGACAAAGACAAAGTGTTTGAAGGGGGACCCTATTTCTACATTGTAGCAGGACTCTACATGCAGCCATGGATGACGAACTTTGTCCCGAAACGTAAAACATTCACTTCAGTACCAGTTTGGATCAGACTATATTCCCTTCCTCTGGATTATTGGTTTCGAGAATCTTTGAAAGCCATAGGAAACAAGCTAGGGAATTTTATAAAAATCGCAGAGGAAACTATGAACAGAAGATATACCTCCTTTACTCGAATATGCGTGGAAATGGATCTACGTAGAGCCCTGCCGGAAGCGATCATTTTAGAAGTATATGATGAATAATGGGTGCAGACAGTGGACTATGAGCACATACCAATCAGACGTCGCAAATTCCATGAACATGGGCATCTATATAGAGACTTCCCTACAATCAATAAGGAAGATAATAAGAAAACCACTGTCGAGAGAGATCACGACGGTTTCACCAAAGTTAGGAGTAAAGTAAAAGGAGGAAATCATCCACATAAGAAGGCAAATGAGGATAGATACATAAGACAAAACAGTTTCAAGATTCTGGAGTAACAAGAATGGAACAAGGAGACAGTCCAGGACATGGAGAAAGTAATAATAGAGCAGGATAGGGTAGCTGATATGGAGGATATCACAGTAGACAACCAGCAAAAGGATGATCTACCAAGCCTAATGGAGATTAGTATGCACAAGGAGATGACTCCATGTGAAGTAGGAATAGATGACTATGAATTACAAGAGATTCTGGATAAGGAAAATCTAGATCTAGAGAAATTTATGGAATAAGGTAAAGAGCTAGGAGTGGATTCCCTACCAAAAGAGGATTATGATAGAGTACAACAACTCTTTCTTTGGAGGTCACAAAAGAAGGGAGCGAGAGTCAAAAGAAACCATGAAAGCTAGGAGCCAAGTGGGGTCAAGATGATGGAGAATCCTCAAGCTCAATCTCCAAAGAAATTAGGTAGGAAAAGAGGAAGAAAGAGGTAGAATGAACTGTTGAGTAAATCTGGAAAACTGTTGATCAACGCAGGTAAGATAAAAGATCTTACTAATTATTCCTTTGGTAATCTTTCTTAATGAAGTTCACAGCCTGGAACATTATAGGAATAGGTAATAGAGGGAAACAAAGAAATCTTAATAACATAATGAAAGAAGAAAAACTAGACATGGTTTTTATTCAGGAGACAAAATGTTCGCTGGAAAAGATAAGAGATATTCATAATAGGTGGTTATTCAATTATGAGTATTTAGAGGTCAAGGCAGATCATTCAGTGGGGGGGATTCTCACTTTGTGGGACCCCCAAAAATTGGGAATTCTAGATGCTGAAGCATCCAGGAACTACCTTTCCCTGATTTGTCAACCTGTAGGGGACAAGGAGACATACATGATTATGAATGTTTATCGACCTCAAAATCTAGTAGATAAGCTCAAGCTTCTCACTTCCATGGAGGAACTTAGAGAGAGACATCCACTCTGCCCTGGATCATTGCAGGATATTTCAATATGATAAGATCTCTTTCGAAAAAAAAGGAGGCACTAGATCGTTAGGTGGAGACTCCATGGCCTTCCAGAACTTCATTAGGAAAATGAGGCTGGTGGATACTAAAACAATAAATGGAACCTTCACTTGGAACAACAAAAGTGGGGGGGTATCAAGTTGCTTCCAATCTTTATAGATTCATGATTTCAGAGGACCTCTTTCTCTCAGGACCTGCCATGACAGCCTCCATTTTTCCCTTTGGAGGATCAGATCATTGGCTTGTACAGCTCGAAGCCACCTTTATGGGCACTTTGAGAAACATCTTCCAGGTTTGAAAATGCTTGGCTCTCACATCCTAATTTTACTAATGACGTTGAGACATTGTGGAGAGAGGAGTTGAATATTTAGGTTTCAAAAATGTATATGCTCCAGGAGAAACTTAAACATACAAAATCCCATATCAAAGTTTGGAACAAAAATGAATTTGGAGATATCTTCAAAGCCAAAAGAGAAACTAAACTAAAGCTCCAGGAGATCAATCAGATCATCATCACAAATGGCTTCACCAAAGAGAGGTAAAAATTAACTAACTCTCTTAAGGAAGAATGGGAGAATCCATGCTTACAAGAAGAAATTTTCTAGAGGCAGAAATCAAGCATATAATGGATTAAAGTGGGAGAAAGAAAGACAAAATTCTTCCACAAAACTACCATCGCTCATAGGGCATACAACATAATCACAAAGATCAAGGATTATCAAGGCATTAAGCTAGTTTCTCATAGTGATATGGAATCAGTGCTTGTTCAACACTTCTGCAACATTGAAAATGAGCCTGTGGATTACAAATTTAGGTTTATTGAACATTTCACTCAATATATCCCTCAACTCGTCACCATAGAGGACAACCACAATCTCAACAGGCCAATTTGAGAAGAGGAGGTCAATAAAGTGATTAATGAAATGAAAACTGAGAAAGCACCAAGACCAAATAGATTCAATGTAGACTTCTTCAAATCCCGTTGGGATACTATCAAACATGATATCCTTGAGGTGGTGGAAAACTCAATAAAATCCAAAAAGGTACTAAAGGCTCTAAATGCATCCTTCATAGCACTGATCCCAAAGCAGGAAAAGGCCATGACTCTTGATGGTTTTTGACCCATGGCCTTATGTAATGTGGTGTATAAAATTATCTCCAAAGTTATATCCAATCAACTCAAACAATTTCTACCCTCTCTTATTTCAGAGGAACAAACAGGCTATATGGAGGGAAGAGAAATCCTCAATTATATCATCCAAGCTCATGAGGTGCTACACTCTCTCAAAAACAACAAACAAGCTAGCATGATCATTCAGTTGGAC
The DNA here is from genome assembly GCA_000404065.3 of Pinus taeda. Lineage (NCBI taxonomy): Eukaryota > Viridiplantae > Streptophyta > Pinopsida > Pinales > Pinaceae > Pinus > Pinus taeda. Next base: position 49,101 of record APFE030818006.1, on the reverse strand, counting down.
CTTGTGAAAGCTTATGATAAATTGAGTTGGGCTTACATAAGAGCAGTTCTAAAAGCCTATGGTTCTGATGAGAACTGGATAAGATGGGTCGTGACATTAGTTACCTCAACCAGTTTTTCCGTACTACTTAATGGAACTCCTTCTATAAACTTCACTCCATCCAGAGGGCTCAGACAAGGTGATCTACTTTCACTATTCCTCTTTGTCCTCATGATGAAATGACTTGGTAGAGCGATTAAGATGGAAAATGATGAAGGAAGAATTCAGGGTACCAAACTTACCGCAGATGGAGAGGCAAACACTCATCAACAATTTGTAGATGATGCTATCTTGCAAGGCATACCTACTATCAGGGAGGCCAGAGCGATTAAAAATATCTTAAATGACTTTTCCATGGTAGCACGCACTGAGGTAAGCCTTAGTAAGTCCAAAGTTTTTTTTTTCCTTAATACTAATATTGCTATTCAGAGAAATATTACCCGAATTCTCGGACTTCAAAGAGAACAACTACCTTCCAAATATCTTGGCATTCCTCTTACTGACAAACCTCTAAGAAATAAAGTGTGGGAACCTACTTTAAATAAAATTTAGGAAAAGATAAAAAAATGGAAATGCATATCACTAAATCTGGCAGGACACCTTGTGCAGACACAGGCGGCCCTGCAACCCATTCCCATTTTTATGTTTTCAACTCTTATTTCTCATCAAGGTATTAAGTAGCTAATAACAAGAATTCAAAGGGATTTTCTATGGGGTAGAGTGGAAGATAAAAGGAAGTGGGCTTTAGTAGCCCGGGACAAGCTTTGTAAGCCCAAGAGCCATGGTGGTTTGGGGATTCATGATCCTAAGACCCTCAACAAAGTCTCGGGAGCCAAGTTTTGGTGGAGATGGATTAAGGAACTGAATGCCAACTAGGCTAAGATTTGGAAACAAAAATATGCCAAGCACTGGCAGGAAAAGGATAATATTAGAATTTTAGGGCAAATTAGGGGCTCCCATATTTGGAACCTTGCGTGGGATAATAAAAACATTGTTCAACACCATTGTTCTTGGGTAATTCGGGCAGGTGATCTTGCTAGATTTTCGGAGGACATCTAGCAACTTGAACCCAACCTGTATAGGGATGAATATGTAGATCTCAAAAATGACACAAACAACAAAAGTATGGTTCTAGTAAAAGATTTTTGGGAATAGGGAAGGAACAATGGAAAATGGAGGGAGTGGAAGGATCTAGGATACAGTGATGAAAACCAACTGAAAATCAAGGCAGAAGCCCTCATCAAGGAGCTTGAGCAGAGAAGGATTCTTGTCTCTTCCTCAACGCATCAATTAAGATGGGGAAAGAACACCGCAGGCAACTTTAACCTCAAAGAGACCAAACGAGAAGTCACAGTATTTAACTTTGTAAATCCTAATCAAATCTAGAAGAAACTTTGGCAAAGTCAGCATTGGATGAAAATAAAACTTTTCATCTAGCTAGTGCACCAAGGAAAGATCTTAACTCTGGATAATCTCATCAAGAAAGGCTTCATTGGTCCCTCTAGGTGTTACCTTTGTGGCACGCATGAAGAGACGATTTATCACCTCCTCAACCTCTGTCCTTTCACTTCAAAGGTGTGGGACTGGATGGCTGCTATCTTTAGAAAAATTGATAGGGAAAGTCTAGCATATCCAACACTCTAAAGAACTAGAGGAAAACATTTTCAAGAAATGAGATAGTCAATAAATCCTGGATTATGGTTCTAGGTTTTGTCATCTAGAATGTATGGAAAGAATGCAACAGTCAAATCTTCAAAAACAAAGATCAGAGGCCCTAGCACATTATTGAGCAAATTCTAAGGCATCTCAAAGACACAGATAGAAGCTTGCTGAGGACCCTTCCTAAAGACCCTCCCCTGCCCCAAGAGGAGAGAATTTTACTTCAATTTGGGCTCCAGTCTATTAATCCTTTGGGAATAATGAAGATAGTGAACCTTCTAAACACAAGTCCTACCATTTGGAAGCCTCCTCCTTTTGGTTTCTTAAAAATCAATATTGATGGAGGAGCTAAGGGTAACCCATGATTAGCGGGCTTTTGGGGTGCCATAAAAGATGATCACGAAAAAATACAGATGATCTTCCATGGCCCCTTGGGGAAGGATACAAACAACATGGCTAAGCTCATGGCATTAGAGCAATGCTTGGAAATCCTACTGAATTTAGGTTCACACAATGTGATTATTGAAGAAAATTTGGAATTAATTATTAGAGTGGCTATGAATATCAGTAATGGCACTTTTCCAGATAAAGTGTCCAAGCACTGGAAGCTCCTGTAGGTTTTTTACTACATTTATTCACAACTGTGAACCCTCAAAACTATCAGATTTTCTCATGTGAGAAAGAAGGCTAATATGTTAGCAGATTGGTTGGTGAATGAAGGTGTCACAAATAGGGACAGGGATTCTAGGCATGCTTGGGATTTGCTTCCCCAAGGCAAATTGCAGGAGGATTGTCTATGTAACCCTACCCAGGATATGGAACTATGGACAAAAATGGAGGATCAGAGGAACCCTGAAGACCAGCGGGAGGTTGGAGAACTCCATACAGTCCAACCCGCTATGGTTCAGTGATTCACCAAGGTCAAGTTTCCCTTTCATTGAATGAAGAATGGTAGCCCTCGTCATTTGGCTTAGGTGGTGGTTAACAGAGAATCTAAGTGAACGAGATTGGCTCAAGTACTACCCGCTGGAAGGAATTAAGGGTGAGCACATGGCAAAAGGTTGGGTGTACTTTTATGCAAGTCAACCAGACCAATACCACAAGCGGTATATCGGGCGGGGCCTCAACGATTTCCATTTTTTCTGTGTTTGGCTCCGATTCCACTCTTTGAGTGACACGTTGTGGAATGAGGAGAGAGAAAACCGCCCTCATCGGGCAGTTAAATCTCACGCTTCTTGTCCTTTCGATAGCCACAATGACCCTTGGATCTTAATTAGTGGATCAATGATGGCGATTCTGTGTGCACGTTAGTTGGACTCGAAAAATATTTAGAGCGTTATGCTTTAACTTCCTTCAGGTCCGTCTATTAGTTTGCCAGTTTGTCAATTTGTCAGTTTTCAGTTTGACATATGATGGGACCTCTTGTGGTTCCAAGGTTTACTATGCTCCTTGTAACTTGTTTGGACGTTCTACCTAGTTTTCTGGTTTAGGTTCTCTTAGTTTTGGGAGATTGGTGTGGTTTGGACTACCCGACTAACTGCTGAACTCTCATAGAGCGGGTGGCTCCTTGTAAATTATGTATATTTGACTAAGTTTAATAGAAGGTCAGACTCTTGACCAAAAAAAAATAATCCCATAATTTTATTAATCCCTTGGGTTTAAAATGTTAATTCCTAGGGTTTATTAATCCCATGTGTTTTTAATATTGATTTCTTGTGTTTATTGATCATTCTTGTTTATAATATATATCCCTTGACTTTGCTAATTCATTCGGTTTATAATATTAAACCCTTGGGCTTATTAGTCGCTTTGATTTATAATATTAATATTTTTTTGGGTATATAGTTTAATCATTTTTGGTTTCTTAATCCCTTGAGTCTAAAATATTAATTCCTAGGGTTTATTAATCTCTTGGGTTTTTAATAAGTGTTTATTGAGTTTATTGATACCTTGGGTTTATTAATCGCTTGGGTTTATTAATCATTTTTATTTAAAATATTAATCACTTGCGTTTATAATATTAATAATCTTGTGGGTTTATTGATCCCTTGTGTTTATAATATTAATAATCCCTTGGGTTTGTTTCTCCATTGGTTTTTGAACATTGATCCCTTGAGTTTTCTAATTGTTTGGGTTGGTAATATTTTTTTTTCTATATAATACTACCTAAGCACCCACGGGGATTTGAACTGGTGACCTATCGCAAAGAGTGCCTTAAAAGTACACCCATTCACCATCAATCCAAAGCCTGGTGGGCGTTTGGGTTGGTAATATTACTCCCTTGGGTTTATAATATTAATAATTCTTTGTGTTTATTAAAACCTAAAATTAATGGTTAAATATTAGTTCTAGGGTTTAATATTAATCCCTTATGTTTTTAATGTTTACCCTTCAATTTCTTAAATCATTGGGTTTATAATATTAACAATCCCTATGGTTTATTGATCCCTTGGGTTTATAATATTAATAATCATGTGGGTTTATCATTCCTTTGGGTTTAAAATATTAATTTCTATGCTTTATTAATCCCTTGTGTTTTTAGTATCGATTCATTCGATTTGTTGATCCCTTAGATTCATAATATTTATCCGTTGGTTTTACTAATTCCTTGGGATTATAATATTTTTTTTCTCAATTAGTCTACTCCTATTATTATACAAAAAAAGTTACAGTGAGGCAAGCCTCAAAGATTCTTGTCGTGAGTATGGTAATTGACAGAGTACTTCTCTCCATACTGACTATGGATCCAATAGTTGACTTACATCGGAGAGCAAGGCTTTCCAGAGCATTGCCTTGTCCAAAAAAACCGTAAACGGACCAGGTAGCAATACATGCAGAAGTAAAACTTTGCTATCTCCTAGCATGGAAAAAACTGAAATAGACTCCATCATGAACAAAACTAAAACAAACGACAGCATTAACAAGACTGTGACAAATTCCAACAAGTGGAGTTGGCAAAGACCTGAAACAGGCACAGAAACTATGGAATGAAAAGGAGGCGAACTCCTACTTCGTCTGCAAGACCAAAAATGAGGCGAAGGCTGGTTCATTCGTCAATAGAGGTAGACGACTGCTCCTCGACAATCCTACACCCATACTGCTCTTAGTCGTTGGAATCTGACGGAAGGAATGTGTCTTGGGCCGGCTCGCTTGGACCTGCAATAGCTCTAGGGTTCACCGTGGACTGACTTCCTTGGCACTAAACGATAGGAGGATTGGCTTGCCTTTGCTCTAAAGAGGCTTCCAGATGAGCCGTGTTCTCACACTTCTCTATCGTGACTAAGACAATAAAAGAGGAATTCGCCAGGTTGTAAGGAATTTGGAAACGGGTGGTGGGATGAGCGTTGTGCTCACAATCCACATTTCGAGCCCGCCCTCAACCTCTTCCCCTACCACTCTTGGACGTTGGGGACTCCAGCGCGTCTGAGGAAGGGTCCGAGGTAGTGGAAGGGCGCTGTTGGACAGCTCGTCCTTGTGAACCACCCCGAGAACCTCCCCGCCCGCTTACAAGTTTGAGAATTTCACGTGGCATGTTGAAGTCCCAGGTAAGGTGACAAGGGAGCGAAGGCGCAGTGAACCGGGAATGCAAAGGGGTGGAGGCAGAGAGGGGCGAGGAGCTGAAGCGCAGAGAGAGACAAGAACAAAGGTGAGTGCAAAGTTGGATGAGCCTGCGAAACCAACGCACCAAGTGAGACAGAGGCCGAGACCCAATGACCAGAGCCGAACTGTTTAGCCAAGCTAACAGAGACAGGCTCTCATAATGGCACGATGAATCGCCCGGAGCATCCACCACTACACAGCTGAAGGTCTGGAACAAAATCGTGGGAGTGACAAGCAACAAGACCGCCATCGTGTTATGAATGGCAAACTACAAGAGGGTGATGAATGTCGCATTCCTTACATCTGTGCGGGGACTGCAAGTCGTCTCGTTACCCTTACATTTGGCGTAACTGGGCTGCCACCTGCCCAGTTGGTGCGCTGTCCTCATACATAACCTCGTTTCAAACACTCGCAATCGGCGGGGATTATAATATTAAACCCTTGAGTTTAAAATATTAATTCCTAAGGTTCATTAATCCCTTGGTTTTTTAATATTGGTCCCTTGGGTTTGTTGATACCATAGGTTTATAATATTTATCCCCTGGGTTTACTAATTTGTTGGGTATGTGATATTAATAATCTCATGGGTTTATTAATCCTTGGGTTTAAAATATTAATTCGTAGGGTTTATTAATCTCATGGATTTTTAATATTGATTCCTTGCGTATGTTGAACCGTTATGTTTGTAATACTTATCACTTGGGTTTATTAATTGATTTCATTTATAATATTGAACCCGTGTGTTTATTAGTGGCTTCAATTTATAATATTAACAATCACATGTGTTTATTAATCCTTTATTGGGTTTGTTGATCACTTATGTCAATAATATTATCCCCTTGCATTTACTAATTATTTGACTATATAATACTAAACCCTATAATATTAATAATCACTTGAGTTTATTATACTATTATTATTTGTAACTAATAATACAGTATTTTTTTAGTTTAATATGTAATCTATATATTGTTTGATATTTTTAATTTAATTTAAGTAAATATATAAAAGTATTAAAAATTATACTAATAAATATATAATATTTATTCACAATATTGGTGAGAGAAAAATATGTATTATAAATAGAAAAAAATATACTTTATTATGTTATATGTGGTTATATTATATTTGAGTTATAGCGATTAATATATTAACAAAAATTTTATAATTTATTATTATTTGTTTTATAAATATATTATTATATATTATTATGTAATTTTTTTTCAATGGAAAGGGTAGCAATTTTCATTAAAGAAGTTGGAAATGGGTGTCCCTTACAATCATGGAGAGCTTAGTCTCATAATTGTGCAGGTAAACAAGAAAAGATACGCTATTGTTACATTCATATATATGCTCTTAACTTCTATCATATTGTATATCTTCCAGAAAACTCCACACAATTCTACTAGTCAACAAAACATAAGATTATGTATATAAAAATCATATGCTACTTGTGTCTTCCACGCTCAAGATATTCCTATGATTCTTCAGTACACATACATAGTTTCACGCTTGAACCAGCACAAGGATCCAGTTCACGATTCGTAGCAGCGACTTTTCCCTCAGCTAAGGGAGCAGTGCAATCACAAATTCTGAAGACCTCCTTTAGAATGCCCACGGTGGCCATCTCCACCTAAAATTTGATGTTCTCCACCTTATGTCTTAGGTTCAACACACCAATATTCAGTTGTTCCATTGTTTTTTTTAGCACCTCCATGTCCTTCCCGAGGCCAGATAAATGAGATATCACAACAACCATATTATCATTAATCTCCTTGACTATTTCTTTGACAACCTCCTTACACGAGATGCCAACGATTTCCCCAAAACTCCTATTGTTCCTAGACTCCTTAGCATCATTTCCACTACCGTTACTCGCCGAAGCCATTTTCCTTGCTATTCTCCCCTGTACCAGATAAATTTGATGGTTGATATGCTTTAACAAACAACTATAAACAAGAACCTTATTATTTCCAACATTACTTCCCATCTTATCATGAACAAATGCGTTTCGATTCTACAACATTGTTAAGCTGCTTTAATCCCACTCCATCATTGTCAGTTTCCACTTAACTGGACCTACCATGGTACAAATTCTACACTTCTGTAGTCTCTTATTTATTAACCAAATGATTAACCAAGGTCAAAGAGCCCACTTGTTCTATGTCATGCCCACCTTCCTACAGCGCGCCCACTTGTGCTTTAAGTTCCAGGTAACATTTCATTCTCTTGAGACTTTCCATCATATCCTCGGTATGTTGTCATTCTTAATTCCCTGCATTTCCATATTAATTCACAAGCTCTCGCTGTAATCCAAAAGGATTACTATAAATGAAATTTTGAAGGAATATGACATATATCACAATGTTGGTTTATAAGAAAGGATCATTTCTCTAATTTCGCTCTAATATTGCCTTGTACATCTGCTACTTTATTATTAGCTCTTTTAACATGGAAGAATTTGAATTTTTCTATTTCTATAAGGATATACACTATCCTTATGTATAATGGAGAGCTCTTAGAATCAATAAGGTCTTCACTTTTGGAAAGGATGATAAATTTTTGGATAACCACCATTGAATCCCCATCAATAATCAAATTCCTTATGCTTTTACTGATATTGATCTTCAAACCTTGCCCAAGAAAGGGCACTTTGGTTTTGTTGTTGGTTGCTTTCCCGAGGCCCCAAGCGAACTTTATTTCATACTTTTCTTCGAGCTTTGGAAGCACCCCTCCAAGTCGAGCCTCCCTATACTATTATGTTATATTATCATAATAAATTGATATATATATATATATATATATATATATATATATATATATATATATATAATATTTTAGCTTAATTATATAGTGTGTATATAGTGTAATCTTATTAATATACCTCAATTAATATATAAAAATATGTTGAAATTTATATATAACATATTACCGAATTTATGTAATATTTAATATTATATTAATACGTAAATTAATATTAATTTAATAAATATAATTATATAAATATAAAATAATATGGCTATTATTATTTATATAGTTATTAATAATCAGAAATAGTTATCCCTTATCAAAATCTATTAGTGTAGGGAGTTGATGACAAGTGGAAAGTGAACTCCACTAGCATGTTTTTCGGCATGTTGTAGTTTGTTGGAAAATGAAGACGGAGAGTGTGCTTGGATACTTGGTGTTAAATTATCTTATACAAAAAGTGAAATTTCTAAAAAATGAACTTGTATTACTAAGAATGTTACTATGCAATATGAATGCGAAAAGTTATCTCTTCCATCAAATATGATTCAAACTGTATAACTAATGTGTGAAAAGACATAATCTCAAAGTTGTTGCAGAACGATCATAATTTATTCTTTTTAAATTGATTTATGATAATTTTATGTCCCAGGTAGGTAATTGCAAAGTTATCATTTGAATTTTTTTTGTCTATAAATTTATTGAATATATTTTAATAATCTCGAAGGCAAATAGTGTACGTTAAATTTTAAAAGCAATAATAATTTTTTTGTTTAAGTCCACATCTCAATAGAATTTCAGGTGTTTATATGAAAGTATTTTAATGCTTTTCTTTAGTATATTATTTTTAAAAATAATAAGATAAATTTATTATTATTATATTTATTTGTGTAGATGACAATTACAGTGATATTAATTTACTAAAAAGTAATTTCAATTTGTCATGTAAATTTTTGGAATAATTAGTTTATTTAATATTGTATTTATATAATTAAAAAATTATATAAGATTTGATTCAGGAAAAAATTATTTATTTCAAATCAAATTTTTATTTTATTTTGATAGCCATTATGTTGTGATGTTTTTTTGTTGACACTCTTGAGATTTGTCGTCCTTAATAAATGGTGCAAATCTCAACAGTGCCCTTGTATAAGAGGTTGATTTCCATTAAACTGACCACTTTCCCAATATGGTCACAAGTTATTTCATTTTACACAACCAAGAAATGAATGCAATGCAGCGCAAGAGTTTCTATCAAGTTCTTACAACTATGTTTGATGACAGATGGCTTGCGCTCTAGATGTTAGTGATTATGTTGTAAAAAACTACGTTGTGTCCATCTGATCTTTTTCTCTACGTAATAAACCTACTAAAATAATTTGCTTGGACGAGGAGAAGTTCATAGCGCCATATAATCTCGTTGTCTTCCCTCTACTGTGCCCTCATGATCACCATTAATGGTAATGGTGGAACTTCGATGATGGCGAGGACGAGATGCGAAACCACAATGCTCATCAATCAACCTACTGAGGCATGCGCCGCTGGAGCTGGCGAAGTGGGTTTCCAAGATTTGCAAGACTGGGAAGAGACAATGCATATGGATGGCATCCTTCAAAACAATAGATATGGAAGCTCGGGCTTACGCCATGGTTAAACTCAGCCTGAAGGGCAGATTCACTTTGCCGAATTTCCCAAATTTCGTCCACATTCTTCCTCGCTTCTCATCTTTGAATTCCAGTGATATCCAATTGGTGGCCACTAAATTAATACAACTAGTGGTCTCTAGAAAGATTTCATCATGGCAACGGCAAGATAAAACTTTATATTGTTCTACTCATAATGTGAACCGTGTTTATGTTTTTGATCATGATAAGCATGAACTCTCAAGTGTGTCCACAAGGTCTCGTGATCGATTCTTGTTGGACGAAGAATTATTGGCCTTGCATTATTCCAATTGGGTAATGGATATGGGTGTTAATGCTACTTTCCTTCACTCGCCAACTACCAACTCCTTCTGCGAGACTTATGAATATAGTTTTTTGCATGGCATCAACAGGCCGCACGAAGATATTTTACCTTGAGCAAACTTTGTTATTATTGTTTGTGCTAACATTTCTGATAAACACAATATGTATAGTAGGAATTGCAGACTCTGATATCCAAAGTATGAATGAGATTTTTTTGTATTATTAATATCATTGCACATGACTTCTCCATTGGCTAACATATACGTTGTTCCATGTTAATTATTTTTTTCTATTGCAAACTTTGCGAATAGTTTGTTTAATTGCTATCGTGCTCTATTTAGAGTCTCTTCCATCCCTCTAATGCACATTAATGAAATAATTATATGTTAATACTATCCCATAATTGCTATCGTGCTCTATTCAGAGTCTCTTCCATCCCTATGATGCACATTAATGAAATAATTATATGTTAATACTATCCCACCACCCATATTAACTAGTAATATTTACTTCTTTATTTATTTTAACTACAAAGATAAAATTGAGAAGTAATGAGTGGATAAAAAGTCCAGCACATGAGAGAAACTATAACCCAATAAAAAATAAAAAAACACACTTAACTAAATCAAAAAGTGACAAACACAATACATTCATCTAGACTTTTATTTTGGTGCAAATGCTAATTTTAACTGTAATAGGAGATATGGAGCTATGCAACCTTGTTTATTTAATGATTTATTCATAACGTTAGTTCATAGTTCATCAAGCTACTAACTCACTATAAGTTTCCATGCGTGTTCAATGTATCTTATCTAGGTTCAAGTGGATGACTTTGGCCTTTTTGAAATCTCTAAGTGATCTTTCCACATTAATTTGTTTAGAAAAAGGGACGTAAAATTAAAACCATTTTTTATGATTAAATTCATCGATTTTCCTTCCAATACTCCAAATGCGATAAAAAAAAACCAATCATCCTTAATAATATAAATGCTATGAGTTCTAAACAATATTTTATCCTCTAACCTAGATCAAGTGATACCCATATTTCGTTTAATTATATCTATAGTCACTTTAGGTTGTAATTTCATAATACAAATCAACCGTTTTAATTTTAAATGTTTTATATCTTATTTCTTATTTGCATTTTTCAAAAATGGGAAATTATTTACTTCATGCTTAAATGATTTTTTCCAGCTGCTTATAGTTTTTTAAATATATGGCTTTCATCCTATTTCTTATTTTCATTTTTCAAAAATGGGATATTACTTATTTCATTCTTAAATGAGTTTTTACAGCTAAGATAGTTTTTAAAATATATTGTTTATTTCATACTTAAATGAGTTTTAAATCTAGTTATAATTATATCTATAGTGGCTTTATGTTGGAATTTAATAATACAAATCAACCATTTTACTTTTAAATGTTTTTAATCCTATTTCTTATTTGCATTTTCCAAAAGGGAAAATTATTTATTTCATGATTAAATGATCTTTTCCAGCCCGTTATAGTTTTTAAAATATGTTGTTTATTTCATACTTAAATGAGTTTTAAAGCTAGTTATAATTATACCTATAGGCGCTTTCTGTTGGAATTTAATAATACAAGTCAACCATTTTACTTTTAAATGTGTTTAATCCTAAATGAGTTTTAAAGCTGGTTATAGTTTTTAACATATATGGTTTATTTCATATTTAAATGAGTTTTAAAGCTAGTTATAGTTTTATTTTATTTTAAATGAGAAATAAGATTATAATGGCTTGTTATGTGTTGAAAAATACCTTAGTATATGAAAAATGTTTTGTTGGAAATCAATTTAACTATAAGGATAGAATTACATAGAACAAAATATCTATGTTGATTGAGAAATTTATTGATTAAACTATAATTAGATTTTTTAATTAGGTTTTATATTTTTTCTAGATAAATAAATAAATTAGTTAATCATAACAAATTATTATGTGAGAGGGTCTCCGTAAATGGCTACATGATCACTTTTCTCTTCACCATTTCCATGGAAGTCCAAATATGCAACTTCCTTAACAAGAAAGTATACTTTACTCTTAATCTTGATGAGTTGCAATTGCAAGACATCAATGTCATGGAATTTCTTATTGTAACTCATTTCTTTCCACCAAAACCTTTCCCATGATGGTTTTGATATGCTAATAGTGATTAATATTTTTCATATATAGGGTCTACCTAGAGCATGTGTTTCTCGTGTCTGTGTAGAAATTCCCACTGTAGATCACGTAGTAATGCAATTTACTAAAGCAAAACACTTGATCTACTTCTACATACAATTTAGCAAAAGCTTAATCGAACATGAGCAACATCAAGCATGAATAGATATAACTGAGAATGAGAAGTAATCAACCATAACACAGGAGATATAACACTGGGGAAAGAATCACCCTAAAACCCCAACTCTGTATTATCATACAAGTGGAAATCTTATTCAAGTTACAAAAAGAATCAGCTCTCAAGCTATCCTGCTCTCTCTGCAATCAAACAATACAGCTCACTCGATAGACATAGAATATATCTTCCTCAAGCCCTCCAAGCCTCCTATTTCCTTGTTCAGTTTTGATTGGGGTCCAATGATATCGCATGAGTGGATTGGCCTCATCAGACTCACTGTAACCTCTGGTCCAACTATGCAATCTTCAAGCAATAATATTCCTTCTGCATGCAAGGAATGTTCACCAAGGAACATCCTAGCAACTAATAGTACATTGTCCCTCCATCTGATCTAAACTGGGTCTCTGACTGAGCTGACATGCATGAGTTATCCATGAGTGAATCTCCCGTTATCTGAAATACAGTAGTTAGATGCATGCAAGCATTAACTAACTGAACTCTCATTAATTTAACAAACTCATAAATTAATCTAACTAAACTTGACTCAGTTAACTGAGCCAACTAATTACAACTCACTCTTATCTCTTTAACATATGGATAAATCCCTCAATCAAAGGAGAAACTGTTGTGTGTCCTCACATAGACTTCAAGTTCATAATTCCTTAACTAATTAACACAAGATGAATTAATTAATCAATTTACAAACTGCTGTTAATATAAAATTCGAATTTTCTTCCTATGTTTAGTCCAGGGACTGACTAGAATAAGAAGGGATCCCGAAATTCTATTTTTAGAAAAGTTATTTTTAGGACTTTCACTTTTCACCCATTGTAGCTAATATCTCCAATGGCTAAGCTACTATTTATAGCCCGACTATTTGTAGCAGTGCTATTTTTAGCATCTTCTATTTTTAGTATTCCTTATTGCACATTTCAACACTCCCTCTCAACAAGAAAGGGATTATCAGTAACCCCGATCCTATCTCTATGGAACTCGAACTTGCATTTTTACAATGCCTTAGTCAAAATATCTGCATCCTGCTCCTCGGTCGAAACATACTGCAACATCATGATCCTCTTGACCACACAATCTCGTAGATGATGGTAATGTATATCTATATGCTTGGACCTGCCATGAAACATTAGATTCTCAGAGAGTTTTATGTAACTATGATTATCACATTATATCACTGTAGGATCCATCATTTTACCAAACAATCCCACCAAAAATCTTCTGCATCCAAATGGCCTCGCATGCTACTTGACTAGCAGCCATGTATTCAGTCTCTACTAAGCTAAGTGCAACTGATCTTTATTTCCTGCTATACCAAGAAAATGTAGTTGAACCAAGGTTGAAGATTCCTCAAGAAGTACTCTTATGGTCTGATGGACTACTAGCCCAAACCACATCTATGAAGCCTTTATATTCACTCCCTCTGTCCGTTTGTACCATAACTCGTACTTTGTAGTGCCTCTGAGATATCTCAGCACATGCTTCGCTACCTTCCATAACATCTTAGTAGGCTGAACGATAGCTTGACTTGGCTAGTTCACCACAAAGCATAAGTTGGGTCATGTGTTCACCAAATACATGAGTGGATGCACCAGCTGTCGATGAACAGTAACAGCTACTACCTCACCTGAAGCAGCATCCTCCTTCCTCCAGTTCCTAGCTAGAGGAGTCTACATGGGCTTGCACTTCTCCATGTGAAAGTGCCTGAGTATCTCATTAGCATACTTGCCTTGAGACATAAATACTTCCCCATATTTTTGCCACACTTCGATGCCTAGAAAGTAGTGCATTAGGCCCATTTCCTTCATATCGAACTCTCTTGCAAGGTCCTCCTTGCAAGACTATACCAGTTGCTCATCACCTGTCAAAATCAGATCATCGACGTAAAATACAATAATCAATGGCTTACCTTCTACCATGATGTGGTAAAGGTTCGCATCTCCTTCACTCTTGGTGAAGCCTAACCTGGTGAAATAGTTTCCGATCCTAGTATACCAAGCACGAGGTGCTTGCTTCAGTCCATACAGTGCTCACTTGAGCTAGCAAACATGTGACTCGTGTTCGAAGGTCTCAAATCCTTTGGGCTGCGCAATGTATACCTCTTCCTCAATCTTCCCATTGAGGAACGTTGTCTTCACATCCATCTGATGGATCTTCCAACCCATCTGAGCCGATAGAGTTAGCATCAAGATGATAGATGACTACCTTGCTATGGGAGCAAAGGTCTCATCATAGTCGATCCCCTCAACCGGTGAGAAACCTCGAGCAACAAACCTTGCCTCTTGTTCCTCAAAACTGCCATCAGTTGCCTGCTTTACCTTGTAAAACCATCAGGAACTAACCACTAACTTGTCCCCAGGTTTAGGGATGACATCCCACATATTGTTCTGTATGATAGAATCATACTCTTCTACCATTGCATCAACCCAGACTGGTTGTTGCACTGCCTCCTAAAAAGAAGAAGGTTTGGTCGCTACACACTCCCCAACTAGGGCCATGTTGCCAGTGTATCTTTCGGGAGATCTCCTCTCTCTGTGTTGAGAGGATGGCTACCCCACATTCTCTCTTACATCTACCATCAATCTATCAGCTTCCCATGAGTGTTTCTACCCATCTCTGGAAGACTCTCTAGGAGTGGTGGTCCCCGCTACTAGATCCTCTGCATGTGGCTGATCCGCATCATCAGGACACTCCTTCTTCTTTGGAACTAAAAGTTCCTCATCACCATGTAACTTGAGCTCCCTCTCATGTGACACTCGCATGACTCTCTACTCGTCGAACCTCAAATCCCCGCGCACTACGGTCCTTTGATTGGCAAGAAAAGACACACGATAGTTTTGGGGTGTATCTATGTACCCCAATAGTATCCCCAACTCAGCTATTGGGTCTAGCTTCTTCCAAGCATCTTTGGTCACATGACAGAAAACTGGCGATCCAAAGATGCGGAAGTGACTCACATCTGGCCGCTTCCCCGAAAAAGCCTCCATACGTGTCTTCATCCCCAAAATACGATGAAGACTTCTATACTGAAGGTACACTATTGTATTGCATGGCTCATCCATAAATGAAGTGGAAGGCTTTCGTCATGCAACATCGCTCGAGATGCTCCCACAATAGATCTATTCTTCCTTTCGGCCACCCCATTCTATTGTGGGTTATGAGGTGCCGTCAGTTCTCGTTTAATTCCTTTTGTTGTACAAAAGTATTTAAACTACTTGAAAACATACTCTCCACCATTGTTGCTATGCAAGGCTTATACTTGCTTTCCACATTCTTTCCCTGTCGAGGCTTTAAACTCACAAAACGTCAAGAAGGTTTGATCCTTCTTTTGCATAAAGTAGATCAAGCATCTACGAGAAAAATCATCAATAAAAATAACATAGTACCTTTGCTTAGTGGTGGAGGCTGTAGAGAATGGTTCACATACATCTGAGTGAACTCGTGCTAGGATTGCTCCAACTCTATTATCCTGATCCTGAAAGGAATTTTTAGCATACTTACCCAGGGTGCACCCTTTGCATTTATCTATTTGCTCCAATTTTCCCTTGGGTAAGTTGGTAGAAATTTGCTGCATGATCTTGAAGGCCCCGTGATGCAACTGGCCTAGTCTCCTATGCCATAGCTAACCAACATCTTGGCTTTTGCACCACCTCTACTTTCAACTCAGTGCAACACAGTCATCTACCTCCAGCTTGTAGATATTCTTTACTCGAATCCCTATTCGCTTGGTCTATCCGATGCCGATATGCCTTAAGAAAACTTTTCCTTTACTAAAGACTACATCATAGCTTTTATCTTCTAGCATAGCAACAGACACAAGATTCTTTTTCAAACCTGGTATATACTTAACAACAAATATGGTGAGAGGAGCACCATTGTCCCTCTGAAACACAACTATACCTTCACTGGAGACACAGTACTTTCCATCATTGCCCATTTCGATCCACATCTGGAGATCCTTCTCCTCCAATGTACTGAAAAGATTCTTGTCACTTGACATGTGGAAAGAAGCTCCACTATCCAAGTACCAAACACATCCCACCATGGATGAAACCATGCATGTGATAAGCGAGAAATCCAGCTCAAACTGTGAAGCTAGTGCATCACCATGAGATCCCTTTGAGCAACCTTTCTTAGATTTCTTCTGTGGACAAATCATAGCATAATGGCCCACTTCATGACAGTGAAAGCATCACACTTTCGACTTGTCAACCTTCTTCCTTCCATGAGAAGATCTGGATCGGGATGCCTTCCCTTTCCCTTTCTTAGCTTTACTCACTAAAGCTAGATTTTCTTCATCATCTTGTTTTGATGAAGATCCATCCTGGGTTCTTCACCTTATCTCCTCCTGCATCAGATCAGACCAAAGTCGTTCCCAATCTGGTAGTTTCTCTCTTCCATTAACTGAGTCCTGGTAGCTATGTAGCTCTTAGGAATACTAAGGAGTGCAAGACTCATTATGCATCATCAGCAGTCACGATCCCTATGCTTCCAAGCTCATCCCTATAGGTGGTGAGCTTGTTCAGCAATGTAGAGATTGTGTTGCCCTTTTTGCACTTGATCTTTCAAATTTATCTTTCAACGCCATCTACCTCTGATCATTGCTATTCTGACAAAGATCTTTCAATGTTTTCCACATCGAAAACAGAGTCTCCTTCCTATGGAGGCTCGAGACAATGTGATCTAGAACTCCCTCCAAGATGATTCTCCTAGCTCTAGCCACACACTTTTTCCATTCCACCAATTTAGTAGCATCCTTTTTCTTCTTGACTTCTTGATCAATGAAGTCCTTTAGACTGTTATCTTCTAATACTGCCTCTGTGCGATTCTTCGAAGCTATATAATTCGAACTACCATCAAGGGCATACTCGAGTCTCAAACCACTGAACGCCATTGGTGAAATAGATGTGGTAAGAACTCAATTCAATATTCAGAAACCAAACTTCAAACTTCTCTTGCTTGTATATTGTTCTTCCTTGATCACCTTTGCTCTGATACCATGTAGAAATTCCCACTATAGATCACTTAGTAATGCAATGTACTAAAGCAAAACAATTGATCTTCTACAAAAAATTTAGCGGAAGCTTAATCGAACATGAGAAACATCAAGCATGAAGAGATATAACTTAGAATGAGAAGTAATCAACCATAACACAGAAGATATAACACTAGGGAAAGAATCACCCTAAAACCCCAACTCTGTATTATCATACAAGTGGAAATCTTGATCAAGCTACAAAAATAATCAACTCTCAAGCTATCCTACTCTCTCTGCAATCAAACAATACATCTCACAAACTCAATAGAAATAGAATATATCTTCCTCAAGCCCTCCAAGCCCCCTATTTCCTTGCACAATTCTGATAAGGGTCTAATGATATCACATGTGTGTATTGACCTCATCACACTCACTATAACCTCAGGTCCAACTGTGAAATCCTCAAGGAATAATATTCCTTCTGCAAGCAAGGAATATTCACCAAGGAATATCCTAGCAATTGATAGTATTGTCCCTCCATCTGATCTCAATTGGGTCTCTGACTGAACTAACATGCATGAGTTATCCATGAGTGAATCTGCAGTTATCTAAAACACAATAGTTACATGCATGCAAGCATTAAATAACTCAATTCTCATTAATTTAACACACTGTTAAATTAATATAACTTGACTTGACTCAGTTAACTGAGCCAACTAATTACAAATCACTCTTATCTCTTTAACTGATGAA
Source organism: Pinus taeda (assembly GCA_000404065.3). Taxonomy (NCBI): domain Eukaryota; kingdom Viridiplantae; phylum Streptophyta; class Pinopsida; order Pinales; family Pinaceae; genus Pinus; species Pinus taeda. The sequence goes on along the minus strand of APFE030818006.1, from coordinate 30,987 downwards.
TAAATCCCTCAGTCAAAGGAGAAACTGTTGCATGTCCTCACATAAACTTCAAGTTCATAATTCCTTAACTAATTAACTCAAGATGAATTAATTAATCAATTTACAAATTGTTGTTAATATCAAATTCGAATTTTACTTCCTATGTTTAGTCCAGGGACTAACTAAAATAAGAAAGGATCCTGAAATGCTATTTTTAGAGAAGCTCTTTTTAGCACTTTCACCTTTCACCCGTTGTAGCTAAGATCTCCAATGGGTGAGCTGTTATTTATAGCCCGACTATTTACAGCAGTGCTATTTTTAGCATTTCTTGTTGCACATTTCAATAGTCTGATATGTAATGACCAATATTTATTTATATCCCTACCACAAATTAGAAACATTATTCCCCCCTATCCTCTTCCTTTGCCACATTGATTTTCTACCTTGCAACATGAAATGTGTGTTCCTAGTATTGAGTAATAGAGTCTTTAGCAGTAACTTAAATCATTGAACAAGGAACATCTATTCTCCCATGATGTCCGTGGTGACATTGAGAAGAATTTGGATGCAAGATAACAAAAAGTGGGCTTGAAATAACAAGAATAACGAGATAGCTATCATAAAGAGGGATACTATAAGAAAACAAACCTAACACTAACTTCCATAAAAAATAATGCAAAGGAAAGGGGTGGGAGAGCCAATCCAAGAAACAATCAGGAAAAAAGTGATGAAGTGAACTAAGAGGAGGAAAACCCAAGCTGAAGATTAAGACGATTGCTTGATTACTTTTAGCAAATAGGGTTGCCTATAGGAATGGAAAGTGCAACTAGAGAAAAAGGAAAAATAGAGGAAACTTATGCAATCAACATAGAAAGTTGGATGCCACTTCAAAAACAAATAGCTTTCGAAGCCCTATATCCTTGAAAAGGAAGTCATCGCTGTCGTGATTAACAAATGTAGTAGATCCAAATTACAATAATTTTCAAAAAGTGGTAGTGAACTCTGATGACTCAAAATTGAACTTTAGATGATGTCCCTTAACCATCATCATATTCATGCTAACACAAAGACTGTATAAGCAACAAAACTACCTTGTGCTCATATTTCTAGGTGGTGACACTTGTGAGTGAAATCATGTGGAAGTTTCATATAATACACCTACGATGGAAAATCTAATAATTATATTATTTGAGATGCATTTATATGTTTAAATGTGAATGCATGTGATATATTGGAACACTCCTATATGGAAAGTATAACATTGGCCTCGTTTCTTAGTACTTTTGGGTCACAATTTTGCATAACATTATCACTGTATTAGAAGGCCATAAAAAAAAATTGTATTCACTTACTTTAGTGTTAGGTTGTTAGGTAAGTATAATAGTTTCAATTACATGTTTTTGGTGGCCTATCCTACAATACATGTGGTATTATATGGAGGTAAAGCATTTTAATAGATTAGAGATTCCTTATTGTATTATGTTACTGTTGAAAAACCAAAAGGCTCACTTGGATGGGTCTAGGGTGTTGTATGGGTTCAGTGTGCTTAAGTCAAAATTCAATTAACCACTTCACATTTCCCAGGGTAAATCATGTTGTCTATGGCTTCTGTGTTTTGTTTCTATGTATGATTCATTCACATTTGTTTTTCTTGTATTTTTATCTCTAATTAGTATTATGAAGCAAAGAAAGGGTTGAAGAGGAGAAGCTACTACTTGGTGAAGAAGGTATTATAGTGTTTGGTCAAGTTGTGAAAGGGATCAAGAAAGTGCATAGAAAATCCACTTGGAGATGACATTAGATCACTAATTTTATACGAAAATGAAAAGGAAAAGACCAGAACCAACATAGATAGAAGCTAGATCATGATGTTCGTTGTGATGATGTGGCATAAGGAGAGCACTTAGAGCTGAGTTGGTGTGAGCGGGAGAGGATGACAACTTAAGTGTTAGGACATAAACACCCAGAAAAATGATACTTTGGATATGAAACTTTTATAAACTACAAGTATACGGACATACAACCATAAGACTTGGTTAGGCAGGCACACCCATGCTGGTAAAGTCCAAATGCGCCACCAAATAAAGATGGATGATGGTCCAACTAATTCATTAGATATACTATCTTCTTCAACGTACTACTCTAGATATACTATCTTCTTCAATGTACTACTATGGTGGAGAAGCCCTCTTGAGCCTATAGTCTGGTAGAGATGTGGTAAGGTAATATCATGTTTAACAGTTTTGGCTGGGTCAAATTACATTAAACAAGAACTAAAAATAAAATAAAATAAACATAAAACTAATATGTATGAAAGAAATATTTTCGAAAAAATTACATCAGAAGAATTTTCTTGAAGCGTTTCGAACCAACTAGTGTGGTTCATTGTCAGGACAATTAGTGTGGTTCATCGTGAAGACAAGTTAAAAAATCCGATCATGGATACATGTTAAATAATCTGATCATGGCTACATGTTAAACAAGGATAGCAAAACTTCTAGTCTAAAACTACTAATTATAATTATGCGGAAGGCTTTTTCTATTGTGAGGTTTAGCATCATGACACTCTTCATATTCGTCATCCCTTAGAGAACCTTGAACAAGTGTCCCTCTGTTTAGCGTTCCACTCCCCTTTGTTTAATGCCTCCACCCTCTGTTTAACGTTAAGGTTCCTTTGGACAGTAATATGCAAATACTACTTATAATTATAATTAATAATTAAATTAATTTATATTCCTTTTAACTTTGGATTTACTAAAGCTATCTAAATCTTTTGAAATACAAACTTTTTGTAAAATAATTTTTTTTTTAATAAAAAAAAAAAACTTATCAATGTCAAAATTTGATAAACCCAAAATTAAAAGGAATATAAACTAGTGAAATTAGCCGTACCTCCTCTTTGATCTGTTAGCTAAATCATGAGGCTACAAAAAGTAATATTCGTTCGATTAATTTTATATTAGCCTTCAATAAATAAGGTCTCATAGATACCAATCGTACGATAACATGTTATACACAACGGTTACTGGAAACTTCTGAAATCTAGAATATAATGTTCGCGCTAAAAAAGAGTTCTGCACTAATTCCCAATTCGAAAAGAAATAACCCAAGTAATACACGATAAAATTGTGCAACCCCCATTTTCAATTCCTAAAGTAATAACCCGAGTAATACGCTGTTGAGATTTTCGGTCTTAACAAATTGGGCAAAATCTCATGTATATGACAACAATAGGATTTGTTGCTATATTAGCTCTATTTTGTTGGGAAAGAGTTAATGCATCCTATATTTGTTGTGAGAGAATTTATGAGTGAGTTTTATTCTCTTAGCTATAAAAATATGCCCATACAGGATATTTGGTATGAGGTAGAGAGAGTGTAAGGAAATAAATTATTGTAATCTCCTATTTAATAATAAGATTGTCAATGCCTCTGTTTGGTGAACATAGCCCAGATTGGTTGGGTGAACCACGTTAAATCACTGTGTCATTTGTGTATGATTTCTATGTTGTGTATGTCTTTTATTTTCTGTTGCGCACTATTTTCTCTAACAATTGGTATTAGAGCATGTTTATGAGCGAGTGTGTGCATGCGACTGAGCTGCTGCAGGTGGAGTTTTTCCGAGATATGGCGATTGGTGCGGTTCGGGCGAAATTGTCGCACCAATACTATACAGTGAATGGATTGGCACAATTTATCGCGGAATAGGTGCGCCAATTGGCGCGGATCCGAGCTTATTAGTCACACCAAAGTGCCAATATCCTGATTGGTGTGGATCCAATGGGTATAGTCACGCTAATCTTGGTACTCTAGCCATTTTTGCCTCTGGTGCAGGTTGTCTGTTGTTCAGGTAGCGCCAAGTCCCTTTCGACGCACCAACCAAGGACTGTGTTGGTAAAAATGCAATTTTTTGTTATTTATTTTTTGTGTAATCTGCAGCTTTGTACAGCTGAGAGATTTTTTCTTGATAAAGTAAAGGCAGTACAGTAGAAGGCAAAGGCATTTGTTGTTAGATATCAATTTGATTGATTAACAAGTTGGAATTGGAGATTGTTTTTTGGTTGAAATATGGCAAAAACTCAGAGTGCTCATTTTGAGATCGAGAAGTTCAATGGAAAAAACGACTTTGAGATCTGGAAGGTGAAGATGTATGATCTGCCTATGCAACAAGGTGTGGCAAAGGCGTTGATGGGCAAATCCAAATAGCCTTACAACATAATAGATGATGAGTGGGATGAGATGGATTAAAGAGCAGTGAGTGGTATTCGGCTGTGTTTGGCGGATGATGTTTTGTTTAATATCCTGTTGGAGAAAACAACTGTTGGTCTGTGGACGAAGCTTGAGAAGCTGTACATGACAAAATCCTTAACCAATAGGATTCTCCTGAAGCGACAATTGTACAGTTTGCGAATGAAGGAAGGTACATCGATTATTGATCATTTGAATGCTTTTAATACTCTCCTGGTGCAATTACAAAGTATAGAAGTAAAATTTGAATTAGAAGATAAAGCTATTACTTTATTGTGCTCATTTCCCGAGTCATGGGATGATATTGTTACTTCTATAAGTCTTAGTTCATCATAAACCCTTGAGTTTGATGATGTAGTTGCATCTTTATTATCTGAAGAAACAAGGAGAATGTTGAATTTAGAAACCTCTACATCAGAAGCAATGATGGTCAGAGGTCTTTCTAAAGAAAGACGCTTCAGAAGGAAAAGAAACTCACGTTCAAAGTCGAAAGGGAAGAAGAGTAAGGTAAAGTGTTGGTTTTGTGGCAAATTGGGGCATTTGAAGAAGGACTACTGGGAGTACTACTGGAAGCGAAAGCAAACTTCTAAAGAAGATTCTTCGACAGAGAAGAAAGAAGCAAATACGAAAGATACAGGTTCAGCATCTGGTTTAGGTATGAGTGATGAAGTGTTATCAGTTAATTTGTCAAATAGTGATCAACATTGGCTGTTAGATTCCGGTGCATCAAACCACATGTGTATTCATAGAGAATGGTTTAAGACATATAAATCAATTAATGATGGAGTAGTGTACATGGGTAATGATGTCACATGTAATATTGTGGGAATTGGGAGTATTCAACTACAAATGTTTGATGGGACAACCAAGATTTTAACTGATGTAAGACATGTACCAGAATTAAGGAAAAATATAATTTCGGTAGGAGCACTTGATACAAATGGATATAAAACTGTAATTCAAGGTGGAGTAATGAAAATTTACAAAGGTATTTTACTAGTAATGAAAGCTAAGAAGCTAGGAAATCTATTTCAGTTAGAAGGAAGAACAGGGTTAGATCATGTGTCTATGGTATCTGAACATGACAGTAGTTCTATTCGCTTATGGCATCAAAGGTTGGGCCATATGAGCGAGAGAGGGTTAAAAATTTTGGCTGATCGTAAGTTACATCCAAATATAAAGTTTGGAAAGTTAGATTTCTGTAAACATTATCTGTTTGGAAAACAAAGTAAGAAAAAGTTTAAAATAGGAAAACATACTAGTAAAGGAATCCTTGATTATATCCATTCAGATGTTTGGGGTCCATCCCCTACAACCTCATATGGTGGTTCGTCATATTTTGTATCATTTATTGATGATTTTTCTAGGAAAGTGTGGGTCTACATGTTGAAAAGGAAGTCTGACGTTTTTACGGTTTTCAAACAGTTTAGAGCATTGGTGGAAAACATCACTGGTGGAACTATAAAATGTTTAAGAACTGATAATGGTGGTGAGTTTACTTCCAAGGAGTTTGAAAATTATTGCAAGGATGCAGGGATCGAGAGACATAAGACTGCTGTTTATACTCAGCAAAATGGAGTTGCTAAACGCATGAATAGAACTCTTTTAGAGAGAGCAAGGAGTATGCTGAGTAACGCCAGTTTGCAGAAGGAATTGTGGACAGAAGTGGTGGCTACAACTTGTTACGTGATAAATTGATCACCACCAATGGTGATTGGATGCAAGATTCCTCAAGAGGTATGGAAAGGTCACCCTTGTGATTATTCTAAGCTCAGAGTGTTTGGTTGTGATGCATATGCTCTAGTGCCTAAACATCAGCGAACTAAATTAGATCCAAAGTCAAAACAACATATCTTTGTTGGATATGGTGATGGAACAAAGGGATATAGATTGTGGGATCCTACTACCTGCAAAATCATCATCAACAGAGATGTAAAGTTTAATGAATCCTCTCGTGTACAATTAGATGTAGATAATAAATTGAAACAGGATGATGTATCTAACTTTCAACACATTCAGTTTGAAAGCACTTCTAATGATAGTCTAGATGAACATAGTTCAGATGCAAGTCAAGAACAGGTTTCAGATTTAGATCATGAACAAGGTTCAAAAGTAGATCATGAACAGGTCTCAGATGCTGGTCATGAAGAAGTTCCTACAGATGATAATCAGCCAATTGTGGAAGCACCAGAGACATCTTTAAGGAGGTCTACAAGATTGAAACGCCCTCCTAAAAGGTATGATGATTATGTTACTTCGGTTGCATTTACCGCTAACGACGATGAACCTTTCTGCTATCAGGAAACTGTAGAAGGTTCGAAAAGTGACAAGTGGAAAGCAGCTATGAAGGACGAAATGATGGCCTTAGGTAAGAATGGCACATGGGATCTGGTTGAACTTCCGAAAGACAGGAAAAATGTGGGATGTAAATGGGTTTTCAAGTTGAAACGGGGTGTGAATGATATAGAGGACACGTACAAAGCGAGGTTGGTCAAAAAAGGGTTTTCACAGAAAGCACGCATTGACTTTCATGAGATATTTTCACCAGTTGTTAAAATAGTTTCAATTACCATTGCGTTAGCATTAGTCACTTTTCTTGATTTAGAATTACAGCAACTAGATGTTAAGACTGCATTTTTACATGGAGATTTAGATGAAGAAATTTATATGGAACAACCTCAAGGGTTTGTTCAACATCGCAATAAGAAATTTGTCTGCAGGCTCAAGAAATCATTGTATGGTCTGAAGCAGTCACCTTGGAAATGGTACAAGAAGTTTGATTCTTTCATGTTGAGTCAAAAATATATAAGAAGTGAATATGAGCATTGTGTTTACTTTAAGCAATTAAGTAATGGCATATTCATTATCTTAGTGTTGTATGTTAACGATATGATTTTAGCAAGAAAAAGCATAGAAGAGATCAACAGGTTAAAGACTCAGATGGCAAGGACATTTGATATGAAACATCTGGGAGCAGCAAGACAGATTTTGGGGATGGAGATTTTCAGAGACAGGAGCAATGGTAAGTTGTGGCTATCAAAATAGAAGTATATTGAGAAAATACTCTTGAGGTTTGGTATGAAGAATGTGAAGCCTGTGTCAGTCCCTTTAGCTTCCCATTTTAAGCTTTCTTCTAGTTGATGTCCTAATTCAGATGAAGAAAAGGAATATATGTCTCGAATTCCATATGCAATTGTAGTAGGTTGTTTGATGTATGCGATGGTTTGTACTCGACCAGATACTTCACATGCAGTTGGGGTTGTCAGCAGGTATATGGAAAATCCATGTAAAGAACACTGGTCAACAGTGAAATGGGTGCTTCGGTATTTGAGAGGCACAAGCGATTATTGTATGACTTATAATAAAAGTAGTGAATTTGTTTGTGGATATGTTGATTCAGATTTTGCAGGTGATTTGGTTAAGAGAAGGTCAAAATTAGGGTATGTCTTTACTCTTGCAGGTGGAGCTATTAGCTAGATGTCAAAGCTACAGAACATTGTTGCTTTATACACTACTGAAGCAGAATACATAGCTTCTTCTCATGCTTGCAAAGAAGCGATTTGGTTGAAAGGTTTGTTTGGTGAGTTTGGTAGGTTGCAGGACAACATCAAGTTATTTTGTGATAGTCAAAGTGCAATAAATTTGGCTAAGAATCCGGCCTATCATAGTAAATCAAAGCATATACCAATCAAGTACCATTTTGTAAGACAGGTTATCCTCGAAAGGGGAGTCTCTCTTGAAAAGGTGCATACAAAGCAAAACTGTGCAGACATGTTCACGAAACCAGTTTTGTTAGAGAAGCTACGTTGGTGTTTGGCTTCTCTTGGCTTGCAAAAAAGATAAAAATAATAAAGAAATAGGGTATCAAGCTAATTGTTGTCAAGGTGGAGATTTTTGAGATTTTTGGTTTTAAAAAATTGGGGAAAATCTCATGTATATGACAACAATAGGATTTGTTGCTATATTAGCTCTATTTTGTTGGGAAAGAGTTAATGCATCCTATATTTGCTGTGAGAGAATTTATGAGTCAATTTTATTCTCTTAGCTATAAAAATATGCCCGTACAGGATATTTGGTATGAGGTAGAGAGAGTGTGAGGAAATAAATTATTGTAATCTCCTATTTAATAATAAGATTGTCGATGCCTCTGTTTGGTGGACGTAGCCCAGATTGGTTGGGTGAACCACGTTAAATCACTATGTCATTTGTGTATGATTTCTATGTTGTGTATGTCTTTTATTTTCCGCTGCGCACTGTTTGCTCTAACATACACGATGTGCATGCATAGTTTCTCCAAATGACTATTGTTGTGATTTGTCACGATGGCGCTCAAGGTTCCTGGGAGTGGAAAGATAAAATGTTGGTAGCGACCAATAGGTGAATCCATGAATCCAGAATCTTTTCACTTTAAAGTTGTGGAGGAGTAGCTCAATACATGCCTTCAGATCAATCTTGCTCCCTAGCTCTGTGTGGGAACAACAGAATTTACTGAAAGGTTTTGTTTAACATTTTATGTTTTCTAATTCTCTGCGGTTCTATGGTAAAGTGTTAAGTGTGGAGGTTTGTTGTTAAACCAAAACCTGTATGTAGTGGTAAACATTACAACCCACTAACCAGGATCCCGAAGTTGGGTTTAGGGGGGTGTTGGAAGAATCACCACACCTCTATGGAATCCGTAACTTCCACGTAATTTCCACCCTGGATGTAATGACTTATAGTTTGTGCGACGGGCAGGCGCCAGGTGCCCGGGCACACGCACGCCGGGCGGGCATGCATGACTGCACGCGGGTGGAGCGCCGGGCAGCATCGGATGAAATGCGACGTTTCTACGAGTTCAATGTGACGAAACGTTGAACGACATGCGACGAAAGATAGACATGATGAAATGAAGTGCGAGGTTTATACCCACGCTTGGAGGTTGGCTTGTGGTGGCAAGGCTGACTTGAATGAAGTTTGTAAGGGATGTGTTAGCCTACGTTTGGGGGTTGGTTGGAGTGCCACCGCCCACAAGTGGTTCCACACTAACTTGCATATATATACACATACGTTGGAGCTCATTTATCATCAACGAATCTTCTCACACATATTCGCAAGGATTCAAGAGAGAAGTGAAAAATAAAGAAGAGAGATGCACATATCTCAAGCGCTCTACTCTTAAGAGGATTTTACAATTGGACGGTAATCTTGGATGACTCGAAGGTTGGGCGAGGTGTGCCCAGGTTGGTTTTAAGGTGCAGATTTTGTGTAGGACTTGGCAAGGGTGTTAGGTGGCTTGGGTAAGCACCGCCCTTCATGCAAGAGGTGCACAATATTGTTATAAAACACAGGTTTGCCTCTCTTTGTAATATTCGGTTAAGTGTGATACTCGGTTCGCCCAGACACATTTTTACATTGTAAACTGATATTCTTAATATATTACTGGGCATACTCACATTATGGGGAGTTGCTGCTCCGCTTTATACTTGTTGCAATTCTTGATGTTCTTGTTATAATTGCTATGGATAATGAATGAGTATGGGCTTCATTAGTATAAAGGATAATTGGATAATACTTGGTTGAGAATCACAAACTAAGTAGGAGAAAGTGAATTTAGGCGTAGTCCATGTGCACGAGCATTGTTAAAAAGAAAGTGTTCGGTGGTGCCGCACCTCGCCGGCATGGTTGAAAGACCATCGTAGGCTTGGGGGCATGATAGTTGGTATCAGAGCTAGTCTAAAGACTTGGACGAGTCTTACAAGACTGGTTTGAGCAGGTTGCTCGTAACGGTGAAGAGTCAAGGAGGAGGTCTATCTTGCAGGAAATGGGTTTTGCAACCTTCAAGGAATTTGAAGGGAGTCTACTTGAAGAATCAAGGGAGGTTGAACAAAGGTTTGCAGAATGGGGCAAGAACTTGTTCAAAGCAAAGGATGCTCTTCGTGCCTTGATCAAGAAAGGGATTTCGGATGGGGATAGGGACGAAGCCTATCAACTTGCGAAGGAAGTGGACTTGTTTGAAGCAGAGCTCAAGGAATTAGAGATAAGACAGGAATTGATTCGAAAGAAAAGAGAATGGCTAACTCTTGACGAGAAGCATTCCATAGCTTTGACTCATAAGGAGAAAGCTGCAGAATGTGATGATAAGAAAAAGGAAGCCGTGATAATTGAAGATGTTGCAGACATGACCATGATGAAGGATGAGCTTGAGATTGAGCAAGTTGAACTAGGATCGTGCAGTTTGCAGACATGTATGGATGAGGGTACTCTCATGGAGGAACCTCATGATGATGGTGATGATGTAAGTACTATTGATACATGTGTTTCATTTGAGCATTTGGTAGATGGACCATGTGCAGTGAAGGGCAAAGCCAGTTTTCTGATGCTAGGGAGCATCTTACCATGGATGTTTATGATGAGACCTTGTATGGAGAAGCAAGGGTTGTTGATTGTTGCAGGACTTGTTGGGGTTGTTTGTGACCTTATGGTAGAAGGTGCAAAGGCTCGTGACAAGGGTGGAACTTGATGATCGTTGTGGAGGAATGGATCATGCTTTAGTCACATTGGCTAAGTGCCTGGCATGACTCATGGACAAATTGGAGGGCACACACTTGGGTGGACTTCTCATGGCCGAGACCAAGAGCAAGTCTTGGTGGAACCTTTGGTGGAGGAGCTATGATGGAGAGACTCATGTGATGATGATATGGTTGGGTGACCGAGTTCACTAGACCGAAGATTACAGACTTGGATGGGGATGAACGATTGTTGTGATGGGTCTACTTGGTTGGACTACATGGCAACTTAGTCATGGACATCAGGTTGGAGACATCGAGCATGGCAGTCTTATGCAGGGACATTGTGCAGGAGCACTTGTAGAGATGTCACTTATGGGCATCCAATGAGGAGTGCCAAGGTAGGGATATTGTGCAGATGGATTTGCTAGTGTGACATGGAGATGTTTTACTTATGAGCCTATGGAGAGGTTGTGCACTCTTGTATAACAAGGCCATGGACTTGGATGGAGTTATGAGCAGACTATGGGGCATTCTTATTACATGGAGAGCTGAGGCATCTTGCAGAGACCTTTGGGCCGAGACTTGTATGCTTACTAGAGTGTTGGTTGAGGATGGTTTATGGAGCTCATGATGACATGAGATTGTTATGACTTTTGGGGACTTCATATATGGTGGACTTAGAGGATCTGATGCATTGGGGAGCTGAGGTCAGGGACTTTGATGCAGGATGTGGTGCATACTTTCAAGTACATGCATGGGACATGGCTTGGAAGAGTGACTTTATGTAGAGGATCGATATGAGGCACTTAGAAGTGATGGAGTTACGATGATGATGATGCCTTGGTGGCAACACCTGGGCATGGGTTGAGCCGACACTCAACTACTTTTTACACATGGGAGCTGATTGATCTATGATCATGGGCAGCACATGGATACATGAGATAGGTGTATACTTGTTTCTATGGTAGACTTGAGGTATGACACATTGTAGATGTGATGGAGGTATCTTCATGGACATGGATGTGGCACACCGAGAGTTGGAGATAGATGATATGGTCTCTTCATATTGAGGAGGCACACATATGGATGATGTTGGGATAGATGTGGTTGTTTTCATGTAGCACATTGATACCAAACATTATGATGACATGTTGCAGATGAAATGGGGACTACCTCATGGACCTGAGCATGGATTACTTATGGAGATGGATTCTTGATCGAGTTCAAAATGTGACAGGGATGTTTTGAGAAACGACTGATGGTGGAATGAGGATGTGCATTCTCATGGTTTGAGCGTGATGGTTGGACTGATCACCCGACTAGTTCAAACATGGGGGCTATAGCATGTACATAGATATGTTAGCATTGTGTTGGATTATCATGGCAGCAGTTCACATGGGGACGACACATGATGAGGTCGACACGATATGTGGCAGGGAGCATGTGGCTTGAGATGGAGGGGCCAGCCTTCCACGATGGAGCAGCATGTAGAGATTGTGACATGATGGTTGATGGTCGTGGATTGAGAGGACTTCCGATTGTTGAGATGAGATGTTGGCACATGGTTGAGATGTGTTAACACTTGTTGATGTATCATGGGCAGTTTTGCACATGATGGAGTTGGTGACATGATGGAGTTGACACATTGTTGCAGTGGACATGTAGCTTGATGTTGGAGGGACCAGCCTTCCATGGTGGAGACCAGCATGGAGAGATTGTAGCAGGTAGTCGATGATCATGGACATATGATATATAACATATCGGTGAAGGTATTCATTGGTATGGACTATCTTGGTGACAGTTGGTTGCTAAGAGGAGACATGGTGGAGATGGAGTCCTACATATGTTGCAAGGATGTTTGCCATATGTGAGGAGAGTTGACATCATGGATATTGATGCTTGGGGATGTTGTCAAGGATGACAACGACTTCAGGTGGAGGAGGATGTAACGCCTTATAGTTTGTGCGACGGGCGGGCGCCGGGCGCTCGGGCGCGCGCACGCGGGGTGGGCGTGCACGACCGCACGTGGGTGGAGTGCTGGGCTGCATCGAACGAAATGTGACGTTTCTGTGAGTTCAATGCGACGAAACGTTGAACAACATGCGACAAAAGATAAACATTTTGAAATGAAGTTCGAGGTTTATACCCACACTTGGAGGTTGGCTTGCGGTGGCAAGGCCGACTTGAATGAAAGTTGTAAGGGATGTGTTAGCCTACGTTTGGGGGTCGGCTGGAGTGCCACCGCCCACAAGTGGTTCCACACTAACTTGCATATATATACACATACGTTGGAGCTCATTTATCATCAACGAATCTTCTCACACATCTTCGCAAGGATTCAATAGAGAAGTGCACAATAAAGAAGAGAGATGAGCATATCTCATGCACTCTACTCTTAAGAGGATTGTACACTTGGACGGTAATCTTGGATGAGTCGAAGGTTGGGCAAGGTGTGCCCGGGTTGGTTCTAAGGTGCAGATTTTGTGTAGGAATTGGCAAGGGGGTTAGGGGGCTTGGGTAAGCACCGCCCTTCGTGCAAGAGGTGCACAAGATTGTTATAAAACGCAGGTTTGCCTCTCTTTCTAATATTCGGTTAAGTGTGAGACTTGGTTCGGCCAGACACACTTGTATATTGTACACTGATATTCTTAATATATTATTGGGCAGACTCACATTACGGGGAGTTGCCCCTCCCCTTTATACTTGTTGGAATTGTTGATGTTCTTGTTATAATTGCTATGGATAATGAATGAGTATGGACTTCATTAGTATAAAGGATAATTGCATAATACTTGGTTGAGAATCACAAACTAAGTAGGAGAAAGTGAATTTAGGCGTAGTTCATGTACACGAGTATTGTTAAAAATAAAGTGTTCGATGGTGCCGCACCTCGCCGACACGGTTGAAAGACTACCGTAGGCTTGGGGGCGTGACACTGGGGATCCCAATGACTGGGTTGTAACATTTACCACTACCTGCGGGTTTTGGTGTAACAACAAACCTCCACATGGTATCAGAGCTTGAACCCAGGTTCGATTCCCCCAAGCTGTGTTTGAACCCAGGTTCGATTCCCCCAAGCTGCGTTTGTAACGGCAAACCTCCAATAACTAGGATCCCGGGGGTGGAAATTACGGATTCTATAGAGGTGCGGTGAATTTTCCAACATTATAAACATGGAAAAGATGTGGTATGAAAAGCGATTTTACAATGGAAATATTTAACCGGCCTGGTGCGCCGAATGAGAATTCAACCCTCGATTAAAGCCTCGCCTCGAATTCGATCCGTGAAATTGGCCGTGGATCTGTCACTGTCCATGGCATCAAGGGGTCGAAAGGCGTGGAGCCTAGAAATCATTGGAAAATATCTTTCCATACCAACCATATAAACATATATTTCATTCCCTTTTATTTAATTATTTAATTTACTGACGAATTGAATATAGGTTAGTTTTGTGGCATTGCTCCACATATTAGAATTTAAGGGATTCACTTTATCATTTCCAAATAAAGTTCAGTTTTAATTTAGTTTTGTAACGTAGCTTCGCACATTAAAATTTGAGTAATCACATGATTTTCAACACCGACATTCCCTATTTAAATGTGATTATCGCATCAGATTTCCCAATAAAGTTTTTATAGGTTTTATGTTTACAGATATCAGAAAAATCTCCACCTCAAAACATTGTTCGCAATTCAGTAAAGGCTCCACGCTATTCCAATGCTCATATGACATTTGGTGGAGACAAAAAGTAGTTCCGACGATAACGTGTCCATAAAGTTTATGTTTGTACTATGCTCGATCCCAAATACATTATGGTAAAGATGCCATTTCGCCATCATTAGAACATTGAAATAATATAAAGTGATTTATTTTTTAAAGCTTCTAATCCATTAAATAATATTAAAATAAATATATTTTATAAACTTTTTACAAAACAAATTTCAGTGACGTCTGTCTTCTGATTCCCTTTGAATGCAAAAAAATGAAATAGGACATTCACAGGTAGCTAATTGAATTTTCTTTGAAGTTACAACACGGCATCCAGTAATTTTGTTACGTATAATTTCTCCTAAGGCGAATTGTTATTGTACATTCAATTATATTTTATGTACCATCAATCATTCTAAGGGAGAAAAACACCTCGCATATGTTTTTGTCCATTAACCGGACGAAACCACACCTCGCATATGTTTTTGTCCATTAACCGGACGAAACCACCATGTTATCGGCGATCGACAAAGGGAACAACCTATAAATTGATAGTCATGGCCTTTTCTTTATGTCCATCAGTGATTGATTATGATGTGAATTCTGCACATTCTCTTTCCAACGAGTGGTTGCATCTATTTATCTTTGTCAAAAAATGTTAGACAAACAGAATTGTTGAGAACAGAATTGACAGTTAGACAACGCCTATTATTTCGGTGGAGTAACATGACCATTATTATTATTCGCTATAATGAGTACACAGTATACAGATATATATAGTGTCATTCAGCCACAACGTACACTTTCTGGTCTATTTTTTCTATAAATATTGTTCCTGACTGCACGAGCATTCGTGTATTCTTTATCGTGAAGGTAAGTTTCCGAGACCAAACATTGTCATATGGGAAAAAACTTATAGGATATGTTTTGGAAATGGAAAGTAAATTACGCCATGCTTATTGGAAAAAGTGGATTAGTAATACGTCAAGTCATTATAATAATCGTTAATCATTTGTTCCTCCACAAAATACAAATTTATATGAAATTATTTTGTGTGTTCGTTCGCGTATTTTGGAATTTTTATATAATAACGTAATCCATTTCAACTAAAAAATTATGGTGAGTTGAGTGGGATTAAATTTTTTTAATTTTGTACATATGATAAATTTAGAGTTAATGTGATCTGTAGATTATACATTTTATTAATTTATGACAATTTTATGTTTATTGTTGCAGTAGTTTCAGGCATGCTTGTTGCCAAGTTCAGCTGTAGCAGCAAAAGAATTTGGAAATTCGCTCCTTCAGTTCAGTACGGTGAATAATTCGTTAGTTTCCAATTAGGTACAGGTCAGTAGTGAATGATTTTGGTCAAAGCTTTTTATCACCTTATGTCCAGCGTCCACTGCGCTGCTCCTGTAGTGTAGAACAACGAAACTTGGGCTCTCTGTAATCATGGATAGGAACGTTAACAAATTGCCGCCGAATAAAATCATATAGTAAGTAAATCGAGTTTTTAAATTACCCTTGGAAATTTGAGAATTGAAATTTTATAAAAATAATCATCGATCTTTCATCTTTAATCCTATTTTTTTTTAGTTTTTATAATATTTTTATACTGGTAATTTTTTATAAGAAGGTTAATCAGAAAACTAGAAAAAAAATAAACAATAATTTTTAAAAACACTGTTGGAATTTTCTGCTAAATTTCATAACAGGCAGACAAAAAAAATGTTCTGTTTTACTCTGTTTCTGCACAAAAAACTGAAAATTTTATTTTCTGGAAATGGTGTTGCAGCAACAGGATTCGGTGTTGCAGTAACGCAGAATAACACTATGTTTTCGTTAACACAGAAAAAAACAGAAAACTGCTTACTGGAAACGGTATTGCAGCAACACAGTTTGGTGTTGCAGCAACGTTGATCGTGGTATTGCAGCAACGCGATTTTGACGTCAAGTCATTCGGTGTAACGACAACGCGTTTTTTGACGACAAGTCACTTTTTGACTTTGACGCTTGGTGTAACAGCAACTAAAATAATTGGCGTCAAGTCACTTATAGACTTACAGTGAGACAATTGACGCTTGGTGTAACAACAACTAAAATAATTGGCGTCAAGTCACTTATAGACATACAGTGAGACAATTGATGCTTGGTGTAACAACAACAGAAAATCAAGTTAAATAGTAAACTTGTAAACAGTAAACTTGTATTCATAAACAGTAAACAAAACTGATACAAATTTGTCTTCCTCGTGACAGAGGGATTACAGAAAGGAACACTTCAGTTCCAGAAATTAATTTTCACTATCTCTGAAAATTGCAGGTTCAGCACTGCTATGCATTTACAGAAGAGACTTACTCTTGTTCTTCTAACCTTCACATTTTTTCTCTCATAGTATAAAAACAGAACTAATGTTCAAAATTTCTTGCACCTTAAAAACAGAACTACTGTTCTTTATATTTATAGGAAAATAAATATCCAAGCTTAATTGATAAAATAATCAAAATAACCTGTAACGCTTATCTGCGTATTAATTACAGCAAGCGGTGATGACTTTAAGTGGTTGCAGGGGAATTAAATTCTGTGCATTTAATGCTCATCAATGTGCAAAATATCAGTGGAGACTTTGCTGCTTCGAACAGGCTGAAATATCTGATTTCTGTCGAGCTGTTCTGTGTTGCAGTTGGAATTAAATTCCAACACTCCCCCTTAATTTCAACTGCTGCATACCTAGGCATTTCCTTAAATGATCAAAACTTTTCTTGGCTGTTGGTTTTGTCAAGATATCAGCTAGCTGATCCTCTGTTCTGCAGTGCTGCAAAACAATCTCACCATTGTTAACCAATTCACGTATGAAGTAAAATTTGGTATCTATGTGCTTTGTTCTTTTATGAAAACCAGAGTTTTTAGACAATGCTATTGCTGAGCTATTGTCACAGTAAATGGTTGTGTCATTTTCTTGTTCATGACACAAATCTCTGAGAACTCTTCTCAGCCATACTGCTTGGCATGTTGCTGTTGTTGCTGCCACATACTCTGCCTCTGCTTTTGACAACGACACAACTCGTTGCTTCTTGGAAGGCCATGAGATGGCTCCCGATCCCATATGAAACACATATCCTGATGTGATTTTCCTATCATCAACACTTCCAGCCCAATCACTGTCCATGTAACCTGTCAACATGAAACTTTCAGAAGAGGAGTAAAAAATACCAAACCCCTTCGTTCCATTCACATACCTTAGAATCCTCTTGGCTGCCTGCCAATGAGTCTCTTTCGGTGTTTCCATAAATCTGGAGATTAAACTCACAGCGTGCATAATGTCTGGCCTAGTTGCAGTCAAGTACATAAGGCTGCCAACTATGCTCTTGTATAATTTTGGATCAAAATCCTTGCTGTTGTCTTCTTTGGTCAATTTCAACCCCACTACAGTTGGAGTCACAGTTGCCTTGTTGTTCTGCATGTTAAATTTTTTAAACACTGCTTCTACATATTTATCTTGAGAAATGAAAACACCATTTTCGCTTTGGCCTACTTCAATTCCAAGAAAATATCTTAAGAAGCCCAAATCAGTCATTTCAAATTCACTTTTCATGACTACTTTAAAATCAGCAATGAGAGAAGCATCATTGCTTGTAAAAATCAAATCATCTACATATAAAACAACAACAAGAATCTTACCGTCATTCTCCTTTATGTAGAGTGTGGGTTTACCATCACACTTATCAAATCCATTCTCAATCAGATAAGCATCTATTTTGTTGTACCATGCTCTTGGAGCTTGCTTCAGCCCATAAAGAGCCTTCTACAGTTTGCAGACTTTATGCTCTTAGCCTTCAACTTCATAGCCTGAAGGTTGTTCAACATAAACCTCTTCTTTTAACACTCCATTTAGGAATGCAGATTTAACATCCATCTGATAAATCTTCCATTTGTGTTGTGCTGCAATAGACAACACTGTCCTCACTGTTTCCATCCTTGCTACTGGTGCAAAGGTTTCATCATAGTCTTTGCCTTGTTGCTGCTTGTAGCCTTTTACAACAAGTCTTGCTTTGTGCCTGTCAATCTTGCCTTCAGCATTGTTTTTGGTCTTATAGACCCACTTAACTCCGATGGCATGTTTGCCTTTAGGGAGGTCCACTAACTCCCATGTTTTACTCCTTTTAATTGCACCAATTTCTTCATTCATTGCTTCAATCCATTTATCTTCATTTACATCATCTTCAAAATGAATTAGGTCATCAACATGACAATACAAAGCGAATAATGAATTCAGAACGGTATTGTTACTTACCTCTCCTTGTTCATAAATCTCATTCAGATTTCTGAATCTTGGTTTTCTTGGTGTGCTTGAAGTTCTATCCGAACTTGAGGGTATTTCTGATCCCTGTGGTGTGCTTGAAGAAGCACTTCCTTGACTTCTTAAGGCTGTTCGAATTCCAGCTTGTGGTGTGGTTTGTTGTACTTGCTTTGGTGGAGGAGGACCCACCAAGGAAGGATTATTTGCTGCTGTCCCTTCCTCTTCTTCTTTGTGAGACATAATTGTCTTCACATTCACTGTCTTCTCTAAGCTTCCATCCCAAGCTTCATCTTTAATGAACTCCACATCTCTGCTTACAATCAATTTCTTAGTGGATGGATTATAGAGTTTGTATGCTTTTGACTCATCATAATAGCCAACAAATACACACTTCTCCCCCTTACTATCAAGCTTTTTCCTTAGCTGATCCGGTACATGTGCATAAGCTACACAGCCGAATACTCTCATGTGAGTTACAGTTTGCTTTTGACCACTCCATGCTTCTTCTGGTATTTTGTTCATGACAGCTTTAGTTGGGCATTTATTCAAGATGTAAACTATGCAAGTGATAGCTTCTGCCCAATACTCATGCGGCAAGTGTTTTGCCGTTAGCATACTTCTGACCATGTCAAGAATGGTCCTATTCTTTCTTTTGGCAACACCGTTTTGCTGAGGTGTATACCGTGTGGTGAACTGCTTTTGTATGCCATTCTCTCTGCAAAAACGCAGAAATTCTTTGGAGATGTACTCTCCTCCTCTATCTGTTCTGAGCACTTTGATATAATGCCCACACTGTTTCTCAACAAGATTTTTGAAGTGGCGAAATTTCTCAAACACTTCACTCTTCTGTTTCAGCATATACACCCATGTCTTTCTGGTGTAATCATCAATGAAGGTTAAGACATATCTATTTCCGGAAAATGATGGTATTTGCATAGGTCCACACACATCAGAGTGAATAATTTCCAAGGGTGCTTTTGCCCTTATAGTCTTTCCTGCTGGAAAGCTTTCTTTGTGTTGCTTGCCCAAGATGCAGCCTTCGCAAAGGCTGTCCGGTTTTTCAATCAATGGCAATCCCTTTACCATTCCCTTTCTGTGCAACAGATTCAAGCCTCCGAAATTGAGATGTCCAAATCTCAAGTGCCACAACCAATTCACATCTTTCACTTGTTCTTGAAAGACTTCTTGTGTTACAGCCGCAACAGTTCTTCCTTCCTTCAAATCTGCCCTGAGTTTGAGAGGAAACATTCTATTGTTGGTCATCTACACTTGTGCAATGATCTTCTTACTTGGAGGTATATCTCTAATTGTACACAAATCATCTTTGAAGAACACGTTGTAACCTTTGTCAATGAGCTGCCCAATGCTCAAAAGATTACATTTTAGACCAGGTACATAGTATACCTCTGGCACAATCATCTGTTCTCCATTTCTTGCTCGGATACTGACTCTACCCTTACCCTTGGCAGATATCTTACTATCAGTTCCTGTTGTTACCTCAGATTTCACATTTTCATCCAGATTGAAAAACATTGCAATATTTCTAGTCATGTGATTATTACAACCTGAGTCTAAGAACCAAAAATCTTCTTGTTTGTCTTGTGCAATGTTACATGTTAACAACACATTCTTTGGATTCTTATCTTCTTCATTTGCAAAATTAGCATTTGGCCTACTATTCATGTCATTTTGCTTTTTCCTACATTCATTGGCATAATGCCCATATTTCTTACAATAATGACATTGGACTTGGGATTTGTCATACCTTTGTCCATGAGCGTGCCATTTGCTTGAACCTTCATCTTGGTTTTGATTACAGCTCCTTTCGCTTGTGCTTGCAGGATAATATCTGCCTCTGTTTTGGCTTCTTCCACGACCTCTGTTATCTGCTTTGCCTCGACCTTTTCCTTGGCTGAAAGACATTTGAGTCTTGAATGCTTGCTCAAAAGAGGAATTTGTTCCTCTACTCAGTCTGTGTTCATGAGACATAAGATAAGCACTCATTTCATCTACCGTGAACTGTGAAAGATCTTTTGTTTCTTCTATTGCTACCACAATAGATTCAAACCTTGAGGGTAAGCTTCTCAAGATTTTCTCTACAATCCTTCTTTCTTCAAGAATCTCACCGTGAAACCTTATCTAGGTTATTAACCCAATAACCTGAGTGAAGAATGAATCTATTGTATCAGATTCCTTCATGCTGAGTGTTTCAAAGTCTCTCCTCAACATCTGCAACTTTGCAGTCTTCACCTTCTCCATGCCTTGATAGGCAGTTTTGAGAATATCCCATGCCTCCTTGGACTTTGTTGCTGCTGCAATCCGTGGAAAGATACTTTCATGTACTGATTGAAAGAGAAAAAAGAGGGCTTTAGCATCCTTCTTCCTGTCGCTCTTCAACTGGTCTCTTTCTGCTACTGTCAAAGAAGCTAACGCTGTTGCATCTGCAGGTTCAACATAGCCAATTTCAACCAGCTCCCATATTCCTTGAGAAGCAAACAATGCTTTCATTGTTATGGACCAATAACTGTGATTTTTCCCATTAAACTGTGGCAGTTGGGAATTTGTCAAACCTGTTCCAGCATCTGCCATCTTAACTCTGTATAGGTAAAGAAGAGATACCGTCTAAAAAATAGGCAAAAAACTTTCTCTGCTGGAAAAAAAAAATGATCAATAAGCTTCTTACAGCTCCTACAGTAAAAAAAAAACTTTGTTTTTTTTTACTCACTGAGTGCCTAGACTAGCTCTGATACCATGTTGGAAATTTCTGTTAATTTCAAACACAAAAGAAATTTCACAGAGAACAACGCTCTGTTATTTTAATTCAGGATCTTAATCATAACAAAAAAAACTGTTACAAAATAGTCTTCCTCTACTCAGAGGGATTACAACAGGAACGCTTCAGTCCCAGAAACTAATTTCACTATCTCAGAAAAATTAGAGTTTCAGCACTGTTGTGCGTTGCAGAAAAGAAAAAGGCTCTCCTTTTAAATTCTGCTCTCACTCTATCTGCCATTGCATTTTCATATATATATATATAATGAACAACACAACAAATATCTTTCATACATGTTGCTTGGGCCCATACTTCCGTAAAATAAAAAACAATAAAATTAAAAATTTCACCTACATTTACCAACCGCCGTAAATATCATTAATTACACGGCTGAAAATATCCTATCTGAATTTAATGCGTGGCCCATCACAACATCGCACCATTGCATCGGAGGAAAAGAAAAGATGTGCCGCCGTTGCCATAATTGTCTAAAACATGCGATTTGTGATATGCGATCAGATCGCATTGCAAAATCACAATCGCAGACAATAGAAGGGACGCAATGAAGGTTAACAAGTAAATGTACGATATGCGATCTGCGACTTGATCGCATCGCAGGGAGCTCAACTGGAGGTTTTCTGGAAATAATATGTTGCGGTTGTTGTCGCTCCACGGCAGTTTAAATTATCATTCTAACGATTTCCCGTATTTCTCATTCTTTATGTTCTGTCAGTTATTTTCCCTAATCTGACCGTTTGTTCAAATAAGAAAATCTAGGGTTATGCGCCTTAAATATACTAGTTGTAGGGTTAGGATTAGTTTTATCAATATTATAAAAATTCCTCTTAATAATCTTTGAGTGTCATAGATTGTGTTAAAGCCATTTTCTTCTCCAAGCCCGTCTTCTGGTCTAAGAAATAATCTCACACACATTGTTCGTATAATACGTGAAACATATTTAAAAAGAAAAACGAAACTTATTCCGTAGCGCATGAAATATTAAGAAATGAATCTTGACTATGGTCATAAAATGCACCAAACACAGATTAATTAGCGAATGCATGATATTTATCTTGTAGAACATAATGCTTACTTTCCCTCAATATGCCTTCATTGAATAGCCAAAGAACGTCTTCTTCCTTTCTAATGGTGTGTAAGGTATTACCATTTGTTTTGAAAGTGCTATAAGATTATATTTTGTTTTTTTTAATAATTTATTATTGTTTCATTAGGTTAATATCGTTTTGAATATATAGGTTTTAAGAATTGAATATAGGCATCTACGAAATCGTTAGAAAAAGTCTTAACCACTTAACTGGTAAACCTACCTTAACCTTTAAGAAAAGAGTATTTGAGAAAGTAACATTTTCTGGTGTATAGCTAAAGTCTTCACCATTTAACTGGTAAACCTACCTTAACCGTTTAAGGTATATAGCTACGTTAGTAGTAATAGACAAACAAAAAGTCAAACCTGGATGTTTTTTTTCTTAATATTTTTTTGATTTTAATAACAAATCCTTTTAATTTTAATTAATTGTTTACGTTCGTCACAGAGAGGGAATTCAGTCCATGGTCCCTGCAACCTCGATAACAACATTCATCCATTAAAATATCCATTTCAACTTCGCTAAGATTCGTTCCATTTCTGCATGAGGGTTGTTCATTCCATTCCGTGGTTCCTCCACTATCAAATTCATGTTCATAATTGCATTTCACTTGATATTATATTTGGAGGTTCGATTTTGCAGCTTCCGTCCACATGGTCTTGAGTTTTCTCAAATCCATAAAATTGACTTAGTTTAAAATACAATCGATTTCCATATTTTAGATTTTCGGTTTTGCTGGCTCTAGTTTGTCTCAAAACAATATGAGTTAGGCCATCAATGAAAGTGATTAAAATTCACAGGTTTGATGAGGATGTTCAGGGTTGGAACATAACATAAAGGGGATGGTAGCTCAAAGTTCATAATAAAACTGGAAATAAATGAATGGATAGTCAAAACCATAGTTACTAAGTTCGAATTCGAATTCGAATACGAAATCGATTCGATACGAAAAAAATTCGACCCTCTAAAATTCAATACAGAAAAAAATCGTAAATATACATCTTACATCATTATTAATAACATTTTTTCTTAAATTTTGAATAATCTAAATTAACAATTTAATTATATTATAGAAGTTGCAAATAAAATTAGACATTGAAATTAGTAGAAACAATTATTTTTCAATGGAAGTGAATGAGATATTGAAATTAGTAGAAACAACTCCTCTTCAATGGAAGTGAATAAGATACAATGGGGAGAACAAACTCTTTAACATTAAAAAAGAACCCTTAAAATTGTAGGTTGGTCAATCAAAAGATAGTAACTAATGTTGTAGTTTTTAATGATAAATATTTAGGCAATTTCTTAATTACTAAAGTAAAATATAAATAAAAAATCATGAAATTAGAACTATCAAGAATCATCAAATTAGAATTCTTGTTTTTTTCCTAATTGTTCAAATAGAAGTGAATGAGATATTGGAATTAGTAGAAACAATTCCTCTTTGTCAATCAAAAGATAGTAACTAATGCTGTAATTTTTAATAATCAATATTTAGACAATTTTTGTTGAGATTTTTGGTTTTATTAAATTGGGCAAAAATCTCATGTCAGTTTTATTCTCCTAGATATAAAAATATATGCTCATACAGGATATTGGTATGGTAGAGAGAGTGTGTGAGAAAATAAATTATTGTAATCTCGTGTTGAATAATAAGATTGTCGATGCCTCTGTTTTGGTGATGTAGCCCAGATTGGTTGGGTGAACCACGTTAAATCCTTTTGTTTATATTGTATGATTTTATGTGCTGTGTATGCCTTTAAATTTCCGCTGCGCACTGTTTGCTCCAACAATTGGTATCAGAGCATGTTGTGGAGTTGGTACGTGTGAATAAGCTGCGGAAGGTGGAGCTTTGCCGATTGGCGCTGTTTCGGCAGAGACAGTCGCGCCAATTTTTGGTAGTAAACGGGTTGGCGCATTTTTTTTGGAACACACGCGTCAATTGGTGCAGATCCGAGTTTAATACTCGCGCCAGAGCGCCAGTATCCCGATTGGTGCAGATTCGATGGGTTTAAGCGCGCCAATTATGTCACTCTAACCAATTTTGCTTTTGGCACAGATCGTTTGCTGCGAAGGAAGCACCAAGTCTCTTTCGGCGCGTTAAGTAAGGATCGGTTTGGTAAAACTGCAATTTTTTGTTATTTTTTTTAATTTGTAATTTGTAGTTTGTACAACAAAGGGATTTTCTGATAAGGTAAAGGCAATATAATATAAGGCAAAGGCATTTTTTATATATTAACTTCATTTTTTAAAAGTTGGAAATGGAGATTGTTTGTTTGATACAATATGGCAAAAACTCAAAGTGCTTGTTTTGAGACCGAGAATTTCAATGGCAAAAACAATTTCAAGATCTGGAAAGTGAAAATGTATGATCTACTTGTGCAACAAGGCATGGCGAAGGCATTGTTGGGAAAATCCAAACAGCCTTACAACATAACAGAGGATGAGTGGAGCAAATTGGATGAAAGAGAATTTGAGTGTTATTCGACTGTGCTTGGCAGATGATGTTTGTTTAACATCGTGTCAGAGAAAACAGCTGCTAGTTTGTGGAAAAAGCTTGAGAAGTTGTACATGACAAAATCCTTAACCAATAGGATTCTCGTGAAGCGACAGTTGTATAGTTTGCGAATGAAGGAAGGTACATCTATTACTGATCATTTGAATACCTTTAATACTCTCCTAGTGCAATTAGAAAGTACAGAAGTAAAATTTAAATCAGAAGATAAAGCTATAACTTTATTATGCTCGTTTCCCGAGTCATGGGATCATTTTGTTACTTCTATAACTCTTAGTTCATCAGAAACCCTTGAGTTTGATGATGTAGTTGCATCTTTATTATCTGAAGAAACAAGGAAAAGGTCAAATTTGGAAACCTCTACATCAGAAGCAATGATGGTCAGAGGTCGTTCTAAAGAAAGACGCTTTAGTAGGCACAGCGACTCGTGTTCAAAATCGAAAAGGAAGAAGAGTAAGGTAAAGTGTTGGTTTTGTGGCAAATCGGGACATTTGAAGAAGGACTGTTGGAAGCGACAACAAACTTCTAAAGAAGACTCTTCGACAAAGAAGAAAGAAGCAAACACGACAAATACAGGTTCAGCATCTGGTTCAGGTATGAGTGATGAAGTGTTATCAGTTATTTTGTCTAATCGTGATCAACATTGGTTGTTAGATTCTGGTGTATCAAATCACATGTGCATTCATAGAGAATGGTTTAAGACTTATAAATCAATGAATGATGGAGTCGTTTACATGGGAAATGATGTCACATGTAATATTGTGGGAATTGGAAGCATTCAGTTGCAAATGTTTGAAGGGACAACTAAAATTTTAACTGATGTAAGACATGTACTTGAATTAAGAAAAAATCTCATTTCACTAGAAGCACTTGACACTAATGGATATAAAACAGTTATTCAATGTGGAGTAACGAAAATTGATAAAGGAATCTTACTAGTAATGAAAGCAAAGAAGGTTGGAAATATTTTTCAGTTAGAAGGAAGAGCAAAGTCAGATCATGTTTCTACAGTGTCTGAAAATGACAGAAGTTCTATTCATTCATGGCATCAAAGGTTGGCCCATATGAGCGAAAGAGGTTTAAAGATTTTTTCTGATCGTAAGTTACTTCCTAATCTAAAGTCTGATAAGTTAGATTTTTGCAAACTTGTCTATTTGGGAAACAAAGCAAGCAGAAGTTTAAAACTGGCAAACATACTAGTAAGGGAATCCTTGATTATATCAATTTTGATGTTTGGGGTCCATCCCCTATAACCTCATATGGAGGCTCGTCATATTTTGTATCTTTTATTGATGATTTCTCTAGAAAAGTATGGGTCTACATGTTAAAAAGGAAGTCTGATGTATTTACAGTTTTCAAATAGTTTAGAGCATTAGTAGAAAACATCACTGGAAGAACCATTAAATGTTTAAGAACTGACAATGGTGGTGACTTTACTTCAAAGGAATTTTACAATTATTGCAAGGACGCTGGGATCGAAAGACATAAAACCATTGTATATACTCCTCAGCAAAATGGAGTTGCTGAATGCATGAATAGGACTTTTTTAGAGAGAGCAAGGAGTATGCTGAGTAACGCCAATTTGCAGAAGGAATTGTGGACAGAAGAAGTGGCTACAGCTTGTTATGTGATAAATCGATCACCATCAACGGCGATAGGATGCAAAATTCCTCAATAGGTATGGAAAGGTCATCCTTGTGATTATTCTAAACTAAGAATTTTTGGTTGTGATGCATATGCTCTAGTGCCGAAACATCAACGTTCTAAATTAGATCCTAAATCAAAAAGATATATCATTATTCGATATGGTGATGGGACTAAGGGATACAAATTGTGGGATCTTACTACTCACAAGATCATCATCAACAAAGATGTTAAGTTTAATGAATCCTCTCTTGCACATTTAGATGTAGATAATAAATTGAAACAGGATAATGTATCTGACATTCAACACAGTCAGTTTGAAACTAGTTCTGCTGATAATCAAGATGAACATAGTTCAGATGCAAGTCATGAACAAGTTTCAGATACAGATCATGAACAAGGTTCAGATGTAGATCATGAACATGTCTTAGATGTTGAACATGAAGAAGTTCCTACAGATAATAATGAGCCAATTGTGGAAGTACCAGAAACATCTTTAAGGAGGTCTACAAGAATGAAACGTCCTCCTAAAAGGTATGATGATTATGTTACTTTAGTTGCTTTTACCGCTAACGATGATGAACCTTTGTGCTATTAGGAAACTGTAGAAGGTTCTAAAAGTGAAAAGTGGAAAGGAGATATGAAGGATGAAATGATGGCATTAGACAAGAATGGCACATAGGATTTGATAGAACTTCCTAAAGAGAGGAAAACTATGGGATGTAAATGGGTTTTCAAATTGAAAAGGGGTGATAATGATATAGAGGACAGGTACAAAGCAAGGCTGGTCGTAAAAGGTTTTTCGCAGAAAGCAGGAATTGACTTTCATGAGATATTTTCACCAGTTGTAAAAATAGTTTCAATTCGAATTGTATTAGCATTAGTCACTTTACTTGATTTAGAATTACAACAACTAGATGTTAAAACTGCATTTTTACATGGATATTTAGATGAGGAAATTTACATGGAACAACCAGAAGGGTTTGTTCAAAATCGCAACAAGAAATTTGTCTGCAGGCTCAAGAAATCATTGTATGGTTTGAAGTAGTCGCCTCGACAATGGTACAAGAAATTTGATTATTTCATGATGAGTCAAAATTATATAAGAAGTGAATATGATCATTGTGTTTACTTTAAGAAATTAAGTAATGGAATGTTCATTATCTTAGTGTTGTATGTTGACGATATGCTTTTAGCAAGCAAAAGCATAATAGAGAAACAGGTTGAAGGCTCAGATGGCAAGGACATTTGATATGAAAGATCTAGGAGCAGCAAGACAGATTTTGGGCATGGAGATTTTTCAGAGACAGGAGCAATGGTAAGCTATGGCTATCACAACAAAAGTATATTGAGAAAATACTTTTGAGGTTTGGTATGGATAATGTGAAGCCTGTTTCAGTCCCTTTAGCTTCCCATTTTAAGCTTTCTTCGAGTTTATGTCCTAGTACAGATGAAGAAAAGGATTATATGTCTCGAATTCCATATGCCAATGTAGTATGGTGTTTAATGTATGCGATGGTTTGTACTCGACCAGATATTTCATATGCAGTTGGGGTTGTCAGCAGGTACATGGAAAATCCGGGTAAAGAACACTGGTCAGTAGTGAAATGGGTGCTTCGGTACTTGAGAGGCACAAGTAGTTATTGTATTACTTACAATAAGAGTAGTGAATTTTTTTGTGGATATGTTGATTCCGATTTTGCAACTGATTTGGATAAGAGAAGGTCAACTTCAGGGTATGTCTTTACTCTTGCAGGTGGAGCTATCAGCTGGATGTCAAAGCTACAAAACATTTTTGCTTTATCCACTACTAAAGCAAAATACATTGCTGCTTCTCATGCTTGCAAAGAAGCGATTTGGTTGAAAGGTTTATTTGGTGAATTTGGTAGGTTGCAGGAAAACATCAAGTTATTTTGTGACAGTCAAAGTGCAAAACATTTGGCTAAGAATCCGACCTATCATAGTAAATCAAAGCATATACCGATCAAGTACCATTTTGTAAGACAGGTTATCACTGAAAGGGGAGTCTCTCTTGAAAAAGTGCATACAAAGGAGAATTGTGCAAACATGTTCACGAAACCAGTTTTGTTAGAGAAGCTACGTTGGTGTTTGGCTTCTCTTGGCTTGCAGAAAAGATAAAATAATAAACAAACAGGGTATCAGGCTAATTGTTGTCAAGGTGGAGATTGTTGAGATTTTCTGTTTCACAAAGTAGGCAAAAATCTCTAATGTGTGACAACAATAGAATTTCTTGCTAGATTAGCTCCAGTTAGTTGGGAAAGAGTTAATGTATCCTATATTTGTTGTGAGAGGATTTATGAGTCAGTTAGATTCCTTTGGCTATAAAATACACGCCCATACAGATATTGGATGGTGAGAAATTGTGAGGAAATTGATTATTTTGTAATCTCTTGTTTGATAATAAAGATTGCCGATGCCTATGTTTGGTGGACGTAGCTCAGATTGGTTGGGTGAACCACGTTAATCTTCTGTGTCTTCTGTGTATGGTTTATTTGTTGTGTATATTTTTTGTCTACTGCACACCGATGGCTCTAACATGCAACTCAAAGTTTTATCAAAATTTTGGTAAATTTGAAAGGTAACATTTAAAGACCATAAACTAGTGCACTCATTTGACCCCACCTCGTGAAATTTAGACCGTTGATTATGATAGAGATAAGAACTTATCTTGTAAGAGCTTGCGAGAGGGAATTGTGAGCGGAAAGTGTTGAACTGTTGGATATCGCTTTCATTTATTATGTATTAAATATCTAATTTGAAAGGCCACGACATATATCTTTATTGTTTGTGGAAAAATTGTGAACATATTTTGAAACCAACATTTCGGACGAGCTTAGTGAGTCTATCATTAGGGTAATGTGATTTGTATTTTCAGAAGAGAGAGCATGATTCTCATCTTCTCAGCATTGTTCATTATGTCCCTTCCATGGTGGGACTTAATGGTGTTAAAAAGAGAGTCCATATAAGTTGGTAGAATTTTTATTGTGTGTGGAAAAATGATTATATTTAATTTTTAATAAAACATTTTGAAAAAAAAAAACTACATACAAAACACCCTGAGTTAATAGTTGTTCAGCCGCTGAACTGTAAATGAGAAGATTGTAGTTAGTAAGATTTATAAATACTCTGACATGTTGCGCGTAACTTCTCAATGATGTAGTATTAAAAAAAAAAAAATTGCTTCTCAATGATGTAATAACAAAAAAAATATTATCACTCTTTCAAAAGATAGGAACGAGTTTCAAGTTGAGAAGAACAGGGGGTCGTTTTTGATTTTTTTTTCTCACTAAAATGCGTTAGTAATTAAGAAAAAAAGCTAAAAAAGCTAATGCTTTTCGTAGTTATCCATTTCCCTTGGGATGAGGTTAACCATCTATACTTTAAGCCTCAACTCGTTATCCGTAATTCAAAGAAAAGAAAACAATATATTCTATAGTGGATGTCCTTTCAAACCGGGACTAAGAAAGGAGGATATAGGTAACATTATCTTACATTATCCTGATATTCTTAGATGAAAACCAAGCAAATTCATGGAAGAGAATTTAGATTTTGCACGCATTGGTTTGGATTCAACGGAGATGAAAAAAGTAGATTTGTATCTTGGATGACGACTTGATTAAGAAAATTGAACATGTTAATCGCATTATGGAAAGAGTCATTATGTTGATTAGAGAACATAAAAAAAAAAAAAAACAACAACAACAATATTTAAGTTTATGATGGAATATGAGGAGCTCCAGTATTGCGTGTGGAATTGGTAAATTATTATTACGATTTCTATCATCTTCAAAACTCCCAATTGAAATTAAATAAATTAGTTACACTTTATTCCCAAATTTTGTTTACCCAATAGAATTTGAAATTAAATAAATAAATTACACTTCATCTTTATTTCTAGGTAATAATTTATTATTTTTTTCACAAGCAACTTTGTAGAAATTTCTCAATCTTCTGGTGAGGAATTTGTGGAAAATCGAGTAGTATCAATTTATATATTGATATAAAATATTATATTTGAGTCAATTTATAAATGGATAAATGAAATTAATGATAGTTTATCATTGGATCGACTAGATATGGAAAGTTAGTTGTTTATATCTCGTACTTGACATGGAAAAAGACTTCACTGTCTCCACAGATGCTTCAAAGCAAGGATTGGGAGAAGTGTTGATGCGAGAAGGCGGAGTAATATCTTACACATCTAGA
>APFE030818004.1:0-58255 GCA_000404065.3 Pinus taeda | reverse complement strand
ATCCACCCTGTTCACACCAAAACGGAATTTCTCATGTTGATAGTATAATATTAGGTGGTAGATGTAGGAGGAGTATCTGAACACCTTTTCCCTTGATAGGTTCATAAATTGCTCATGCATTTTGTCTGATATGTAGGTGGCATAGTCATAGCATATTGGAGCTTTTCCAGGGGAAAACATGAGCATCATTACCATTACAGTCTCATCAATATAATCAATTGAGTTATAGCCCAGAATGGGACTGATTATATCTGCAAGGTCCCTGCCAAATGGGTTGAGGTAGCCATGAAAAATAGGAGGGTATTGCACAATATCAGAGTTAATAAACAGTTGGTTCAGCTTTGTGATCTGAGCATCTGTCAACATCTTAGCTCCTTGGTTTATCAGATCAAACAAAGATAAGGGAACCAATTTCTTCTCAGTCTTGAATTGCAGCATCTCTCTGATGGCCTCAGGGGTGATGTAGAACACAACTGAGCTTGAAGGGTCAAGCACAGCTCTCTGAGTGGGATCATAACATTCAGCACATAGGTGAATTAGGTCAGGGAATTGGTTGACTTGAGGAAGCTTGAAGATTGGGAGGAAGGAATCCCAAATGCCCAATATATTTGTTCCAGCCACATGTTTGGCCTTTAATTCATTTAGCAGGTGGAGGTGGAATTTGCTTTGTGCTAGGAATTCTTCTGAAATTTGGTAATCCAAGTTTGCTAAAGCCTGCCACTCCAATTCTCTCTGAGGGGCATTCAAAGGGGCAACATTGAGGGCCATAGGTGCTACTGGAGTTTCCATGGTTGCTTAAGAACTCTGTTTTGTATGTAAATTAGTGTTACTTATGCTGAGTAACAGAAAGAGTATTTCTTGGAAGAAGAGGTGAATTGAGAAACAGAGGGCAGAAGGGTCAATGGCAGCAATTGAAATACTGCACACAACACTTGAGAAGGAAAATACTTGTCTTTAACAGACCTTTTCTTAGTAATTAGGTGTAGGTTCGGTTTCCATGTTCACGACTGCGCGAACAGAATGCAGGTTATGAGAAAGCTTGGGTAACAAGGCTTAGCTGGTGAACTTTGAGCTTCCCACTTCAAATGGGAACTGGGCGCAAGGGATTTGCTGGTGAATTATGTGTTTTTCAATGTCTTAAGTGAATATAGTCAATTTGTAGACAAAACCAAGCGCAAAGAGGATTCACAGGGATAAATACCTGGTAAACTTGACGGTCCGGGTCACAAATGCAGGTGGGTAGGCGCGCCGAAGGTCTCCAGGTCGAATTCAGCATGTTGGTGCAAATTTGGACATAAAATGCATGCAGAAGGCACAACAAAAGTTTTTGTCAAAAGTGCAAAAAACGCGTAAAATTGGCCAAAATATGGATTTTTGGGATATTGGCGCCTTTTTCGGATGACATCAGCGTGACGTCATCGGGTGGGTCAGGGTTGGATGACGTCATCAGGTGACGTGGCGGCTTATGAGTGGTCCATGGGGGTGGTGAGGCAATGACGGACGGGGGCGCGGACGCGGCGATGACACTGGCAGGCGGTTTAGTGGAAACCGGAAACCGCAGGCGGTATCATATCGCACCGCTTATGATACGGAAGGGAATCTGTCAGAGGGGGCTCCGATACGCTGTGGGGGCGACGCGTGGCCGAGGCCTGACGTCAGCCTCTGACAGATATCGGACGCTATCTTTCGGACGTCAGGGCCGGTCCGATATCCACGAGAGCCGTTGGATGCAAAGCGCCCGATCGGACGGTCGACGGGCCGATAACCTATCCGAACGATACGGCATTGGGCGGGTAATAAAAAATGATTTTCCATGGGATTTGTGCCCGGCGGGACCTTTAGAAATATTTGTGAATTGCATGGTTTCTTAATGTATTTTTACAAAGGCGCGCATATCACAAAAACTTAGGAAAAATGGGTTTTTCATGTAATTTATTTGCAAAATCGCGCGTAGCTCAAAACATTGGATAAGTCGGGATATTGGGTTATTTCAATGTATTTTTGTATATAATTGCACATAAATCCCAAACTTAGGATAAGGCGGAAAAGTGGGTTTTCAAGGTATTTTTGCCTTTTGAGCGGGTTAAAGGGTGCAAATGGGTTTTTTCCAAGGTTTGTTAGGCAAAATGAAGGATTGAATAGGTGGATGAGTTCTGAAGGAGAAAAAGAGGTTAGGCTTGGGTTCTCAGACTGACTAGATTTCAATTTGATTCCCTAGTGGTGAACATATGGCTATAATGCCAAGGGGGGGATATTTATACAATGTTTGGGGTTTATACACCATGGTGTTATAATAATAGGGAAAGGGTGACATAGGGAATTAGATAATAGAAGTTAGGGGTTAATATGGAGGGAGAGGGTAAATGAGGAGTGATATCACTAAGTTTATTTGAAAACAACTTAGCTTAGGGAGTAGATCAAAATGAAAAGAATTTTGCACAAGAAATGTGGCTCCTAAAGGAAACCATAACCAACATAAAACCTTGAATTCTTTCACAAACACAACTGGTGTAGGGATGTTAGTGATGAGTGTTAAACAAGGAAAAAGGGAAGTTAGACATGCTTCATTGTGATGTTTTCTTTATATTGACCAGCAGGATTTAATTTGAAAGGAATATCACTTCTGCAACCCCATCTACCTACCCATCTACTTGCCTAGCATTTTTTGTTTCTTCTTGGAGGGTGCACTTGGACTTGCAGACCCTTATGTGCCTTTTCTTTCCCATTGGATTTTTCTTTTGATTGCCTATCTAACACTACCCTTATTGCTTCCAAGGCCCCAGGTTAAGCAGTTGGGAACCTTATCTTCTCTGCCTAACTATTGGTCTGCCAAGATTAAACAGTTTGGACAGACTTCTTTCTCTACTCTACAACAGAAAATTGAAACATGGCATGATCCAGATTAGACTGTTGGACCATCCATCAAAATTTAGTAAACATGAAGGCATGTACACACCTTGCCTTGTCTTGGAAATATGGGATCTTTGCATTAGCAAAGCAGAGCATATTTGGCATTTGAATTTGCCAATCATGAAATATGAAACCTATTGGTATAGGTATCCAACAGGATCTTGGTAATTTACTCCAATTTGTTATTTTAAAACAAATTACCAAACCCAAAACCCCGAAATTGCAAAGTGGCTGAAGTCCAATTTGTAGGATCGTTAATTCATATGGGCCTCACTTCTCATAAAATCCTCCCTTTCAAAAATCCTGAAATTAAATAATTGATTTAAAAATTTGCCAAAATAAAAAGTTTGATGTGATATTGCGATATCACATATCACATATCTCAAAAATCTAAAGCACCTCAATTAAAATATTCTGATTTTATTTTTATTCGATGGCTATTTTTATTTAACATATAGTTTAGGTTGACCTCCTTATGACTCCCACTTCACCTTATTCCTTCGTCTATGTCATCCTCACATCACCCTCCACTGAGCCTCATTACCTCTCCACCTCAGCCTCCACTCACCTCCACCATACCCCTCATGTAGCTTGGTTTTGTTTTAATTATTTTGATATTAATATTAATATAATTATATTTTAATTGATTTTTCAATCATATTTTTAATTAAGATTTGTGTATAATTAATTATGAATATTAAGATTAATACTATAGTTATAATTAAATTAACATTAATTAAATAATAACTGTAATCTAATTTAGGATTATAATTTAATTTAAAATTCTGATTTTTAGCCTAGGCAACAGAATTTCCAGAATTCTGGAAATTTAATTCTCCAACTCTAGAAGCTCATAAATGGAGTTTTACTTGGCCAAATGAGGCTCACGACGACTCATTGTAAAGATAAAAATATGGAGAATATTTCTGAAGTAGTTTCAATTTGAGGCTCATGACAGTTCATTGCAAAGATAAAACTATGGAGAATATTTCTGAAGTAGTTTCAATTCCATACTTGATCATTTATTGGGTCTAAAATCCAAAAAAAGATCAAGCTCTGAATTATTAATAAAATTAATTTTCTGAGTTTAATTTTTTGCATCCTCATTTGTCCATGACTTCTTTCGAGTGCAGATACATTCGTCAATGATCTCCTTCACCAACTAAATATTCACATTCATCAATACAAAGATCATATTTATGTTATTTTAATTATGTAATTAAATTTTGATTGTATATGTTTTAATTCCAAATTTGTCATTTAGATTTTATTTCTGCATTTTAATTTTGTTTTTATTTGTTTTGTAGGAAAATAGTTGAAGTGATGAGGAGAATAAAATTGATGGAGTAGATTTATTCTTCAACAAGATTTCTTGTTGAGAATTCTTTTGTAAATATTACAAATAATAGAGGATTCTCTCCTCTGCAATTATGAAATTCTAAAATTTATACTGTAATAGGGATTTAGAGTTTTAGGTGAGAGGAGATAAAATCTCAGATTTGAGGATTATTGATGATTATTGATGATTTTTCTTTTGCATTCTGAATTATGTATGATGGGCAAAGCTTGCACTACTGCAACTCTTGTTGTAACGACATAAGTTCAAATATTGTAGAGGAACATTGGAAACCAGAGCGAGAGAAATGGATTCAATAAATTGGTATTTCTAATACTATTGTTTTAAATACTAGTTTCATTTTATGATGGCAGGAATGTGTCATTTTCTTCATATTTGTGCACTATTGTCGGTATGAGTAATTTGTCTCAATCATATGTTATTATTTATCTATTCTCTTATGAGTTGAATTCTGATTTTCAAGTAACTATTTATTCAGAAATATGTCTTTTAATATTGATTTAACAAATAATGATATGTTGTGAACTAGTTCATCATATTATTGTTTAATTATTCGAATTACTGATTTAACAATCAATATCATTTTGTGAACTACTTCCTAAATGTTGTTGGTTGATTATTTCAGTTAAGAGGTCTCTAAATAGAATGCCTTTTGGTATTCATAATGTCAGTTAATTGAACTATTTCATTAGATTGATATTCAAGCCAGCCTTATTTAAATCCCAATCATTTAAATATCTTGCTCTCGATCGGGTTAGATCTATATTTGCCTAATTGAGATATGATTAGGATTTAGTTCCTTTTTCTTGCATTTTAGAATAATTTCGCATATAGATTCAATTCTACATTCTTAGAAGTCCCCTTCCCAAAGAGGCAAACTTTAATTATGGCTTGGCTGAGCCCCAAATCAACATAAGGTTCACTTTCTTGCCTGATTAGCAACATCGCTAATCTGATGTCTCTTCTCCATTGGTGGATTAAAGTCACATTTTATGACATTACTGACTGAGAGAAGGTAACTGGACCTAGTTAAACCAATCAGAGCCACCATTCCAAATGGAAAAAGAGCTACTTTAAGGTCTGGACTTGGTGGTCATCCCCAATGTTGTTGCAACAAATTTCGAGGCTTCAATAGACACCAACCTAGAGGAGACACCAACATTCTCTGTTGCATTATATTCACCAATCTACAAGAGACACCAATCCATTATAATTTTTTTATAGGAACTAACTTACATGAAACACCAATTCCCTCTTAAATATGCACTTTAATTTCTCTACAATTTTCCACATTGAGTTTATGAACTCTACTACTGTTTTCCAAATTTGTGAAATTATCTTTTATTGTCTTACTTTGAAGCAGGTGCTTCCTTCACATCAAACATTAAAATTTGGACTGTACTAGTACATATGCATTCATAGTACCATCATATATTGATGCACTTCCTTCAAATCACTTTACAAACTTAGCACTTACAACGCATAATATAATATATTCATTAATTCATAATCACCAACACTCAATCCCCTATACATTGACTCTACATATAACTTTACACTACATCTATGCGCTTACTACACTTCAAATGAGTAACACTCCCTTTAATCCAACATTGCAAAACCTAGTGCATGTATTCCTTAACACTACATCAAAATGCATAAGTGAAATATCTGAAAATTCAATTTTTAGAGCAAAGGGTAGAAGGCTTTTTCAACTCCATGTAGGTTTTTAGGATGAATACATCTAAAGAAGTGTGAAATATACTAGAGTCTGGATCTCAAAAAGGTGATAATGTTGGTAGTAGGAATACAAAGGTTGTCGGCGTAACTTATCTTGAATAGGGGATGCAAACATAGTCTTATAAGAGGGTGGAATTTTTTTTATATAGATCTCCCCATAGAGGGATACTTGTTATAGTGTATAGAGGGATGCATAAAACAAAAACGATAAAACAAATATTAGAGGATAATAGAGAGGGCATAAATATTGAAAAAGATAAGATTAGTCACTTGAAATGTAGACAGGAAGATAAGTGGTTTAAGTGTAGTTTTTGGCGGTGTGAAATTTGGTGTTGCTGCATGCACGATTTTTATACCTAGTTCAAAGATGAACCAAACAAAATTTCTGTTGTTGGAGTGGTCTCATATTATTATTTGCATTATTTTGGCAAATTCAAGGCTACCAGGTCTTTGTGTCTTCTCGAATTCTTAGACATAGAAGACTTGAGCTCGAACAAGACCAGTTGTAGGTTCCATAGCTCCAAACTACAATTAAGAGTGTAGGTGGTGGTAGGAAATTTTGAATTTTGATAGCTATGCACTTTTACTGTTATCAATGTCTTTGGCACGATCACTGTACATCCACTAGACATTTCCATGATTGACGGACTTCCATAAATGGGTGTATTGGGAAAATTTTATGTTTGGTTCTGCTACTACCCCATGCCTTGAGTAGATAATTATCAAATAATATAGGGTCACAAACCTAATTCACTGATTCTTTGGCACTTTCCTATATTTTCCCATCCAATTAACTGGGATGGATCACTACTATCATACGACAATGTGTTGGATCTTCTGGAAGAGTTATCCTCATTCCAATTGGTCCTATATGAACTGGGAAGGTGACATGGGGCCTACATTATGATATCCAATCACTTTATGAAGGAAACATTACAAGATTATGATTGGATATATTTGTTCACATCATGGGGTCAATTGATCATATGACTTGTCCAATTTGGAGTGCTAAGTGTGATCTTTGACTCGATTATTAAAAATTTCAATTGGTCGATCCTCTATGAATTTTGTCAACGACACTTTTTGGTCTGATTGGTCATTCATTGACATGAAAAATCTTGAGTGTGGGCATATTATTATTGTAATTGGTGCCATGACACATTGACTCCATCCTTTGAACCCAAAACTAGATGGTGCGACCAAAATTTTTAGAATAAGTAATTATATAACTTCCATCCATCTACATACATCTTGATAACTTAGCTAGAAGTCAGGGATATATTTTCTACCATCTGTATGGAGGTATAATCATCGATTCTCGATCTGGATTTAGATATGGAGAGGATCTATAACAAGCTCCTCCCACATTTATCCAAGTCACCGGTCCATTGGGGTTAGGGAAAATTTTAAGCATCGAAAATTACCGTGAAGTTTAAAAACATTGGCAAATCTCACTAGTCCCTAATATGAAATCTATAAAATGTTTGTTGATGTATTTGTAAAGTTATTCAAATTTATAATGATTTTATATATACTCTCTATATAATTTTGGTGATTTTTAAGGTTAAATAATTTTATATTGTAAAATTTGTGTGAATCATTTTTATAAAAAATGGAAATTGGCAAATATTTTTTTCGGAAAAATCATGGAAAATTAGCCCACCTGCGAATATTAGCCGCTAAAATTTTCCATGGATGGGGTAAACATGTGACGAGACGTTGCTATGATCTAATTGAAATCCACATGTATAGTTAAGGAATTGGAACATAAAACAACAACCAATATGACCTTCTACACATGTTACAAAACCTTTAGAAGCTAACCAACCCTTCCAAGTGACCAACCCCTGAGGTAACCTGACATTTTACTGACCTAGATCCTCAGTAGCTCCCATGACATGGGCATGCATGAGATTGGGACCCTCTATTCACTCCCACAACAAGGGCATGCCAGCGACTAGGGACTTGTTCAGCTAGTTCTGAGCCTATGACCCCATATTCTATGCCACGTTTTCAGGGCTAGAACTCATGCCACTACCTAGAACTCCATGAAACTTCCAAAAATGAAAAGTAACATAAAACAATGCTACTAATGCAAATAACTAAACAAAGACTTGAATGGACCCATACTAGCCATGATAGGAATTTCATCAAACATGTCACGAGTAGGGATTTGATAGGTCATAAAAATATATTTGAGCATAGGCGTCTCATACTTATCTGAGAATCGCTAAGAAGCATTGATTCCTTATCACATTAATTGAATTATCATCTATTGGGTCATATATTAATTGTTCATTTATTTACAAATCAAAACATGATGAGAGCCATACATCATCACTATCATAAAACATACTTATAACCAGCATGTAACCAACATAAATAACAAGGATATAACAATCATAAAATCCACATATAAGCCATTACATTTACACATGAAATACCAAGGGAAAGAAACTCTTATTGATGACTGAAAAAGCCAACCATGTATGGGACTTCTAGCAACCACTCAATCGTAGGTTGACAGAACCAAATATTTCTTTCACCTAATCGCCCCCATGCCATATTCCAAGCATGAATGTTGGTCTCATAATAAAAAATATATCATGGCTTCCCAAGGCTACACCACCTCACTCTCATTAATAGAATTAAGCTTTACCACAATCCCCACCAGATCACTAGGCCTTAATCAAGCATGGATGCCACCAGATTTCTCCACTTACATAGTGAGGAATTTTCCTATCTCCTAGTCTTCAGGCTTTGCCCTTACATCCTACCA
This sequence comes from Pinus taeda, assembly GCA_000404065.3. Classification (NCBI taxonomy): domain Eukaryota; kingdom Viridiplantae; phylum Streptophyta; class Pinopsida; order Pinales; family Pinaceae; genus Pinus; species Pinus taeda. The sequence goes on along the minus strand of APFE030818004.1, from coordinate 49,469 downwards.
TACAATGGTCGAGGATCCCTAGGCCTAATAGAGACTCCACCCTCCAGTTTTTATAGTACATCCTGTCATTCATTAGCCAAGGATTCCTAGGCCTGACCTAGGGCACCCACATCTAAAATTTACTATATATATCGCCTTTCACTGGTTGAGGATTCCTAAGCCCACCAAGGTAACAAAAAATTTAGATTTACCACAACCCACAGTCAAGTTTAGGGGTTACTAGGCCAAGGATTTACCATAATCCACAATCTAATTTAGGGATCACTAGGCCATGTGTTCTTTCTTTCAGAGACCACTTCAATTAGTTTTGAATCCATCCGGCAATCTAGCTCTACCAAAACATGAGAACGCATCACACCATGGCTATCTAGAAAGGGCAAGGCAAGGCTAAAGAACATTGTCACACCTGGAAAAACCCATGTCAATGACAACTATAGAACTAAGAACACATATGCATAACCATGTATGCCAAAAATAGTAAGAAAACCATACATGCAACTTGATACAACTTGCAAATAATCCCGTTGTAGCTGCTTGATCCTACTCTTGCTTGCTTGATCTTTGCTTCCTCTTGACTTCTTTTCTTTTCTTGATCCAATGTTAAATTTCTCTAAGAAAAATCTAAGTTTCCAAGAGTATGAGAGAGAGAGAGAGAGAGAGAAGAGAGAGAGAGCTCCAAAATTGAACTGACAAACGACAATGAACTAATCCTCAGAAACCTTTTTATTAATGAGACCTATATTTTCTTCAATTTTCCATTATTTCCCTTCATTTTCCTCCTCACATGCAACCTATGACCTTTCACATTCCTTTTCTCCCAATTTCCATTATTTCCATAAATAAAATTCCAATTAATACCTCAGACCTTTTCAAATCCTCTGCCATTTCCGTTGCCATTTTCCTTTAGCCATAATAACTGAAGTGAACACCCACTAGGATGTTTTTCCGACCACTCAGCTTAGCATGGATGTCCCATGACCTTGGTCTTATAAGTTTTTTTACATGAATTTTTGACAAGGGTTGTTATAAAACCCTCCTGCTTGGGGGAACACTATCCTTCGTGTTCAATGACACCTACAACCATCAAGACCACTGCAAAGAAAAACATACTTCCCATAGATATTTATAATACAACTTATTACAATATTTACAATGACCATTGCTAAAACATGAAAAACATGCCATTTACTGGAGCTTTATAACAAAGCTCATTACGGTAACTACAATAACCACAAACCTTATGAACATTTTCTTCAACCAAAAAAAATCATACTCCCTATGGAGCTCTATAAATCCAACTGGATATAGTATTTACAATAATATACACATATACACATATGCACATTTTCTTTAACAATTAAATAAAATGATACATTGCTTGCATCAATCAACAAGCGAATCCAGAGGCTCACACATCCACCCTCAAAAGTAGTACAAGGATTCACCTACTTCCTAGGAAGTCCAGAATCCAGTAGTAGAGCCAAAGCTACATCCAATATCAAGCACTACAATCTTGTTCCACTTGTCCTCTTAGTGAATAATTACAGACTGATTATTCTAGGGCTCACTCTCACTGTGCATCTGATTCCATTTGGCAATGATAATGACAAAAAAATGCATTCCCCAGTCTTCCCTTCTCTTCTACATAGTACCTCGGGAAATTTGGTCACCCCCTTCTATGTAGTGACTCACCTTCCAAGATCCCTCACTTCCCCTTTCCCAGGTGATCCATCTCTTGGCAAGGACTCCTGGCATCATAATTTTAAACAACCGAGGTATATACCTGCCTAAAAATCATAATATCAATCATAACATGCTTATGGAAATAAATGGACACTATTGGGTAGGAGTGTCCCTGATGCAGGGTTACCCCCGCACATACCCACAGTATGCATAAAAATGCATAAATGCATTGTTCCAAGTGCTTGACTCTTCAAAGGAGACAAAAATTAAAACCATAAATGGTTAAGGCCCTTTTATCATGGTTCCTTTATATCAGAACCCAATCACCTTGCCAAAATCTCCTATAGGGACTATATCAACCCTCAAGCCTTCATATAAGACTTTGATTAAATTCTTTTCATTAATCTTCTTATCGGGACTTTTAAACCCTTCTAAACCTTCATATATACACTTTCCCTTTCAAACCATTGTTTAATATATGTTTCTCGCATGAAATGCTCTATTGGCGCTATTTCCTTCTAAACCCCTTTTATAAAGGAATTATATGCATAGCACACCTTTTTCGCCTTTTGTACAACCTCTGCACACTTTCCAAGGATTTCCTTTATCGCAATCATAATCAGGTTCTACATTATTGGCGGGGCTTTACTCCATAAAATTGAATAACACTATCACAATCGCTATTGGCAGTCTCTATGGAATGAAGCATAGCATAACAATCATTCTGATGTGATAAAACGTGGAGTTATCGGCAATCGCAATTAGTGATTCCAATACTCCCTTGCTAAGCTCTTCCTATTGAAGACTTGTGATGTAATAAGCTCGCAGACCTGATAGGTGATAGAAGCCTCCCTTATAATATTTCGGATCCGAATGTTGCACTTCGGACTTCGGCACTTCAAATGGATAGTCCCTTTCCACTCAAACACTACGATGTGATATTGGTTGTGGGCTCGATAAGGGTATCGACCATACTTAATAGAATTTCAAGTCCGGAACTCAATTCCGATTAAGTTTTTCATAGGTTTCCAGTGTAGACCAGAGCTTCTGCTTGCAGAACTTAATCAATACATAAATTAAAAAAACCCCGTTGAACCACTGCGATTCCACCTGGGTTGTTGGTCTTCGAGATCTAATGGTGCTTGTGCATCAGCTCTTCAATTCCTCCACAATTCTTTTTTATTTAGAATTTACGCTTTTCCCTCAACGTTCTTCTGTGATTTGGATTTTCATCAAGGTTTTGATTTCCGCCTCTGCTGCTCCACTTCTTTGAGCTTAACTTCACTCCTCCTCTCTAGAGCTTCACTCTACTTCTTGAATTGGATTCAAAGATCCTTTTTTGATTCCTCTGAATCACTCTGCTCTTTCTATGTGTCCCATAGAACTCTGCCTGTGACTTGTTACAGAACCTATGATTTCATACCATAATCAGTCATAAAATACTCAATTCACACACTCTAACATATTTAGGAATAAAACTCTGTATATATATATAGATATATATGTAAAAACAAAGTTTACATCTGAGATTTCTCTGTCTCGCACAGGCCTATTCTTCAATATAAGTGGCCTCTGTCTTTGACTCTGCCCGTAGGCTTACATATATGCCAGGAAGTTCTGCTGAACTAATCTTGGTTTGTTTCCTATATCTACTGAACCAACTCCTAAATCCTATATCCACTATGTCCACTTCTAATCTCCTATTTAATTCCTAAGGTCTCTCCTTAGTTCCTCGAATCATGGGATTGTTTAAGAGTTATATTTGATTTTTAACACTTTTGTCATTACTCCCACTCATGTCCTCCTTATTTGAGAGCATTTACAAGATATCTCACACATCTAATTTGATTCCTATTTTAATCACCCAAAGCCTAATCTTACATCAATTTATCACTTAGGAATCCAACTTCTTAAAAATACATGACCCGCTATGTCTACTTAATTACAATTATTTTCTCTTGGGTGAATGCTCCTACATTAGACTCCCAAAGTAGAAAATATTCATGATCTCCTGATCATGTGTCTTTTGATCTTTGTCTTCCTGGATCCCACACTTTGTTTTGTAACTATCCACATGCTTTGTTCCCTTGTTTCTGTTGCACTTTTGTTGTCTTTTGCTCCATTTTCTTCTTCTTGTCAATCAGGTTCAAACTCTGATTGATCTTGCTTCCTACTGCTACCATTTTCCTCCATTTGAATTGCTTCATCATCATCTGCCACATCTATTCAATCTCTTTTTCCAATTCCTCCTTGGACTGCTCCATATTCTACTTCTCACTTCTTCCTCTTTCTCTTTGCTTCACGTTGTTGTTGCTTTCCACTAATTCTTCAAACTGTTGTTGGTTTCCTTTACTTACTACCTCCCTATCATCGTTACCCTCTTTCATGATTGAATCATGACTGTTCAACACTCTCTCCAACAATTTAACATCTTTGTTCCATGGATTAAATTCTTCCATAGACTCTTCTTCTTTGAGCTTTATTTGGTTGTTCACTTGTGCCAAATCTCCTCCAGCAATTGCAACAAAACCTGTATTCACAAAACACATGTTAAAATAAAAAACATAAGGTTGCTATGCCTTATTTTCCTGTGGCAACAATTCAGTTTGCTGCTTTGTTTTTTCTCCTTTGTCAGCACATCAGTATGCTAATTTGAATTCTCAAAAGAATTCATGAGACTGTCCATTAGTATCTCTTCCACACCATTTGTCCTAATGATGTCTTCCTGTCCTTGTTCACTATAGTGAACTCCTTCTTTTGCATTGTCAATCTGTTGAACTTTCATTGTCATCTCCTTTTCCTTATGATTGTTATTCATGACAATTCTTTTCTTTTCCCTTTTTAACAGTATATCTTGAACATCTATCCTCTATTTTTCGAACTCCCTTCTTTGAAAATCTAATTTTCTATATAACTCAATAACTTTGATTGGAGTAGATTTTGGAAATTTTATACAATTCTCCATACCTTACTTTGTTATGGATAGATCATCAGATGTCCTTTTCCCCTTTGCTAACTCTTTTGCATAGACTTCTTCTTCCTTAACATCTTTCAGTAGATGTTCTTCTTCTTTAGTACATTTTGCCTTGTTGTCTCTCTGTAACTCTTCTCCCAGAGTTATCCTTGTCTCATCATCTCCTCTGAAGATATCTTCCAAAGGCTGCTTTTCTCCTGCAATATCTACCATCATATACAAACTATCAGTTTTACAAACATAAGTGTTATAGACATATTTGGGCACTACAACCCCAATCACATATGTCCATAAACCAAGGGCTTCTAAACCCCTAAATTGTTGTTTCATACCCTATAGGAACAAGGCCAGTTGATTACATCATTTCCCAGAATTTCTCCTTGAAAAACTACTCAGTACTGGTCAAACCTGGACCATCTCACCTGCTCCATGGTCAAGGTGCGATGCATCTCACCAATTGCACATGGGGGATGTGATGGGTGAGAGTAGACAAATGGAAGAGGCAGTTTTCTAGGTGGAAACCTAGAGAATCTTCTAGAAACTTCTCATATGACACTTGCCTCTCTGAATTCACCCAGGGATGAGTAAGAGATCATGAAGCGTCCAAGTGGAACCAAGAACTATCAGTGAAATGACACTAATCAAAATCCCAGAAGCTAACTCACCCCCTGCAAATATCTATATATGGATCCCTCCTCCTAGAGATCCAGAGGCCAGAATTTTGTATTTTTGTAAGGAAGTGTTGTTGGTTTCTTTGTGAAACATTGTAGTGTTGGGTGATCTAGCTTTTCATGAGGTGAAGAGGGCTTTCATGCTGGGAGGATGGAACTGGGTCAGACTGCTGGGTTGTAATCCTCTCTTCTACTACTTTTATCAATAAAGCTATTTTCGTTTTCCTCCATATTCTTGTATATTTCTGAATCTTGTATTGGTGTATGCATTTGTATGGTTAATACACATATGACCCTATATTGTTTATGGTTATAGATCTCTATGCTTTGATGGTATTATGCCGCTTTGACTCTACAGGTGTTCTTTGAAGCAGGACAAGTGAGGAAAGAGTGGTGAAGCTCTATCAAAGGGGGGAGGAAACAAGCAAGGGGCCAAGTGAAAGACTGAGGTTGGTACTCTCTGCTTCTCTCTCATCTATCTCTCATAAAGGAAAACACAAGTAACTTTAGTTTGTTTGCTTCTAAGATAGCTACCCGTCTTAGTGGGACTAGCAACTCTAAATGGACACTAGTTTTCCGGATAATAAAATGGCGACTCCATTGGGGAATGAATAGTTTGATTGTTAGTTATTGTTGTTTTCTTTATAAACTACAGACGGAGCCCGAAGTTAAGCCATCTAGCCTTCGAACTGCTTTTGCTATGCAACTACAAAGTAGATCAACGCTGCTTCTGTCAATCTCCAGGTTAGTTTATGAATTGAACATATGACTTGCAAACATCCTAAGTGCCTTGGTCGTAGCTCAAATAACCTCATTAGATCAGCCCCTATACTTTGTGTTTACTGTCTATCATTAGCTCAGCCTAAATCCCTGAACTTAGCTGCAAACTGTGAGTGAAAACCGAGCTCAGTCTCATCCCTGGACCATCGTATTGTCTCTCATTGGCAACCTGGATGCATCGCACCTCCTGTGTGTTGTAGGTGAGATGCATCCCTGTTTCCCTGTGTTACAGGTGTGATGATTGAATGAGACAATTTCTGCCTCCATATTTTGGTTTTTTCTTCATTGTTTTCAACTCTATTCAGTACTTTTGCTAACTATGATTAGTATATCACTGTTGAAACCTTCTTCCTTTGAATTATTCAGCCACCATTGATAAGGAATTTTGAATGTTTTTTATGTATATATTTGAAAGTGTGCTCCCATGTGCCGCCCTATCGATCACAGTGCACTGAACACAACATTCGGGAAGATTGACTACCGTACTTAAAAAGTATTCTATAGTTTTGTGATTGGTTTGGTAATCCCTCTATCTATATTTCCAGAGTAGTCACCTTCGTTCCTTTTAAGACTCCTTAAAAGAAAAGGTCCATCTGAGCACTTGCCACTTCAGGCTCATTAAAAATAGAAGGCGACTATAGTCATCTTTCGCTTTTTCTCGACTCTTTAAAATTGAAAAAGAAAGTTGTGTCAAAGTGCCATAAAATTTATTTTAATCAGAATAACATCACTATTCCCTCATTGGTCTCAGGTTGAGAAAATGGAGTCCACCAATCAAGGATTTCACCTTGGGGGAATCCTAGTCCTTTCTCTTCTTGGGGAGATGTTGGTGCTCCACATATGACTACATTGTCCCTTCCAAGATTCACAATTGGCCTGCCAGTATGGCTTTTCTCAACCTTTGTCATTCAAAAAACCATAATTCCTCAACAATCAAATCAGAAACTAGATGATACTGAAGTTGCTCCCCCACCTTCTACTTCGTTTGTTTCTCCCTCTCCTTCTTCCTCTTCGCTTGGTGAAGCTAGTAACGCTAAAAGCCAAGTAACTGAGAAGAAGAAGAAAAGGAAGGAAAAAAGAAGAAGAAGCCAACGACGAAAGGGGGCAACCATGCATCGTCTGGCGAAAATCCACACACTGCACCATCCAATCCTAAATCTCCATGTGTCATTTGCAGAGGAGACCACTATCATCGAGATTTTCCTTGCATCCCACAAATCTTAAGGGACTGGTCTCCCTACTTGCACAATCCAGTGTCTTCAACATCTAACGATCATGTTGAGAGCACACGATCAACTAGTGAAAACAAAGTCAATGGACAGAAAGGAAGATCTAAATTTCCTTGTAGACTGTGTGAAGGCAATCATGCCCTCCACTATTGTCCATTCTTGGATGAAGCTAAAAGAGTCTTAGATAACCGTCCTGCTTCACCGCAGCGACTTCCTCCTGGATACAAAAAACTCTTGCCAAGTTCATCACTAGTTGAAAATCCGACTGACACACCTTTGTTGTCGGTCAAAGCACCTATCATTAAAGATAAACCCTCTGAGTCCGCACCGGACCAAAGTCAACAGGTTGAGATGGCAGTTGACCCAGTCTTGTCTTTAGAAGGTCCACCTTCAGATGATACAATCACCAAAGAGAATGAGAACGACATCATTCATATTATTTTTGTTAACACAGAATTCGATGAACATGGGGGAAATATACCTGTTCCTTTTCGTAGGAAGGAAGTTCGTCAGAGATTCATCCAGCCATTTATTCGGTCCCTCCTCCAAGCAATATTGTCGTTTCCTTCGATTAGAATCTACTAGGGAGACCCCACCTACCATCTTATGTACCATTCTGAATCATAGTACAAGCTTATAGAATGATCATGGCTGGTACTATCATAGCTAAAGGGCTTCTGTGAGTATCCTTTCCTCAACTGCTTGGAAAGCACTTGGTTCGCCATCACTTCTGCCTGAGATTCAAAAACTGTCAGGCTTCAACAAAGGAACCAATCGACCGTTAGGGATCCTTCCAAATTTGCCTATAACTTTGAGAAGGAAAATCATTCATCTAAATGTGATGGTAGTCCAATGGCCTCTAGATTACAATCTACTCCTTGGGCGTGACTACATTTATAGCATGGGAGTTATTGTTTCTTCACTCTTTCGAGTGATGTGTTTCCCGTATGAAGGTAGAATGGTCCAACTCGTTGACCAGCTTTCATTCCCCAGTTCAAACATGGCTACTAGTCAAATGACATCCCTAAATAGTCCTTTTGCACAAGGAATGTCTCATCAACCTCCAGTCCATCCACCTGATGAGCACGAGCGACTTGGTGAATGTGACTAAACCTAAGGGGCATGCGCCCTAGTCTGCTTCGGTAGGAAAACCCCAGATATAAGGTAGGTTTTCGCGTAGGATATATGACTAGTCTGATACACCCGTCCATTTAGGAAAATGGGATTAGACTGGAAAAGGATTCCCTCATCAAAGGTTATGTGAGTGGAAGCTTCCACCATTCACCTTTGTCTATTTCGATGGACAGAGCCAAGGAAGTGTTTTGTCTACAAATGCAGATGAAACAACCTTGCTTTAATGCAAGAACTTCCATATGGTAACCTGGAAACTCTACTTCTCTTTATAGCTGGGGGCATGAAAAACTTTTGTACGCAAGTGAAAAGTGACCACCATAACTCTAACCCCGTATTTTTTACTAACTTCAACTACTTAAGCTAGGTGATTGGTCTAGTCAACCATTCACCTTTACCGGGACCGATGGAAAGGGTAAAGTAAAGGAAAGGTTTCCCATCGAGAAGCTATCCTACCTAACCTCAGTGGTTCTTTAACCCCTAGGATAGTAGTTGGTCATTCCTAGCTTACATATAAAAGGCTCCGGAGCAAAGTTGCACATGGGGAAAGCTCCCTAAAAAATGAACCTACTAATGAGAGACATCCTTATTATACGACTGGCACGAGAAATGTTTCTGCAAAGTTCAAGCTCATTAAAAAATAAACCTACTTATGAGCATATGTTCCCCCAGAGTTCAAGCTCATTAGAAAATGAACCCACATTCGGTAAATAACCTTTGTGATCACATTACTATCAGCTTTTAAGCCTTTGTCGTGTTCTTACCATCACCTCCACTTTTTAGCCAATCATCCGCCTCCACTTGATTGTTTACCCTTTTGAGGAACAACTATGATGAGTGATTCTGTTAGCCATCTTCTTTACACTGCCATGACTGAAAAGTTCCAAACCTTACCTGGAACCATCTGCTACCCAAAAATATCACTCGTTCCTCAAATATGAGTCTCTTTTAAGCTCTTTTTAGACTCGTAAAATATAAAAAGATTGCCAAGAAATTGGCCTCTCCAGCTCGTTAAAGTTATTGAAAGTGCCATCCCTCCTCTATATTTTAATATTTTTGGACCTAAGGGATAATCACACAAAAATATCGAGTGCTTGTCTTTTTCGGCTCGTTAAAGTGATCAGAAAAGTCATCCCTTTCGTATTGTTTTATACTTTTTCAGACTTAAGGGATTATACTACGGAAAAGGATTACTGGAGTTTCCTTTATGTCTCTTTTCAGACTCTCTCAAACTGAAAAGGACCGAGTTATCTTTGTCATTAAACTCATTAAAACAATAGCGACGAACTTGTCCATTACAGACAAGAGCAAGTTTCACTGTCGCTAGGCTTGCTAAAACATAGCGACAGGTTTGCCCGAAGGGCAAATTATAGAACAAACATATGTTATCGTCCTCAAGCTTGACAGAAATAAAGAGGTACTGGTCAACAATGACTGGGGAAAAATTTGGGAAGAAAACTTGAAGAACTTTATTGGTAGTAGGTCACTCTTGAACATGACACTTTCACTCCATCACCATGATTGAGTCGGGTTGGGTTATTCCATTCACCGGCCATATGACCATTGGTCCTTCGTACCATCCATTTTTGGGGTTAACTCTACCAATCCATTTCAGTGTCGCCGATATGTTCAAGAGAAGTTGCTTAGAGAATTCACCAACCCAGCTAAGGCCTCATCCGTTGCAATACCTTCATGCTCCATTTTTCATGACCACCACCCTGAACCTTGTATCATCAGATCATTTCCACCTCCACAAAATCATTTGCTCCATTCCGTGTTGTAGATGTGGGATTCATTAAGGCCCTCCTACGATGGGTCACTTCTTGTCGAAATCAGCTCATTATCCAAGAAGTCGACTTAGGAACAACCCTTTCAGTACTTTGAAGCTTGCATGCCTCAATGGCATGTTTCTCACTCCTAGCGATAGGTTTACATCAATGGCCTTTGACCGAAATATTTTGCATGGTGTTCGACATTGACTCATGTGTTCACACCATCTGAATTGTAGTATAGCATGAGGTTCATTATCATTATCGGTGATTCCTCTCGCACCTTTTAACAACTTACATCATTGGCTGGTAATCAGGCGATGTCTTTCCATGTTCGACACCAGAACATCTTTTCACATGGATCGACTTGTACTATGGGCAAAGATTGAATGAGTTTGAAGACCCTGGATCTAGTTTCATACATCCGGGCTATGATATATTCAGGAAAATAAAGACATAAAATGTACATCATAGCTACACAGATAATCATCCAAGCCAAGGGATGATGGCTCTACCAGAATCATCAGTCTGCCACACAGACGGTTCTCTGTCCCATGTACATGAAAATGAATTTATAAAGCTAAACATGGGAATGCCAACCTTAGCTAGATCATTAAATATTATGAAGATAATGTATTGTATTGTATCTTATTACAGGTCACCTTCCAATTTGAAAAACCTTGGATCCTCATGATAAAGCATTTCAACCGACATCAGAATATTTATGACCTCATGCTTTATGGGGCAACTATTATAGAATTTTTTGGGCATTGCAACCCCAATCACATATGTCCATAAACCAAGGGCTTATAAACCCATAAAAGTGTTGTTTCATACCCTAAAGGAACAACGTCAGCTGATTACATCATTTCCTGGAAGTTCTCATTGAAAAACTACTTAGAACTGGTCAAAATTGGAGCATCTCACCTACTCCATGGTCAAGGTGCGATGCATCTCACCTATTGCACATGGGGGGTACGATGCATACTGGAAAGCCCTTCTATAGGGTGCAATGGGTGAGAGTAGACAAATTTCAAAGGTAGTTTGCTAGGTGGAAACCCATAGAATCTTCTAGAAACTGCTCATATGACACTTGCCTCTCTGAATTCACCCAGGGATGAGTAAGAGATCATGAAATGTCCAACTGGAACCAAGAACTATTAGTGAAATGACACTAATCAAAATCCTAGAAGCTGACTCACCCCCCTACAAATATCTATATATGGATCCCTCATCCTAGAGATCCAGAGACTGGAATTTTATATTTTTGTAAGGAAGTGTTGTTGGTTTCTTTGTGAAACATTGTAGTGTTGGGTGATCTAGATTTTCATGAGGTGGAGAGGGATTTCATGCTGGGAGGATGGTGCTGGGTCAGACCACTGGGTTGTAATCCTCTCTTCGACTACTTTTATCAATAAAGCTATTTGAGTTTTCCTCCATATTCTTCTATATTTTTGAATCTTGTATTGATGTATGCATTTGTATTGTTAATATACATATGATCATATATTGTTTATGGTTATAGATATCTATGCTTTGATAGTATTATGCTGCTTTGACTCTATAGGTGTTCTTTGAAGTGGGACAAGTGAGGAAAGAGTGGCAAAGCTCTGTCAAAGGTGGGAGGAAACAAGCAAGGAGCCAAGTGAAAGAGTGAGGTTGGTACTCTCTGCTTCTCTCTCATCTATCTCTCATAAAGGAAAACAAAAGTAACTTTAGTTAGTTTGTTTCTAATATAGCTACCCATCTTAGTGGGACTAACAGCTCTAAATCGACACTAGTTTTCCCGATAACAATAAGACCCTGTGGTCTCACTTGATGCTTCAACCATCATATATCCTTGTTGTTCTAAATCCTTCATATGATTTATAAATTATTCGATGGTCTCTTCTTCAATCTCATTAAGCCCTTCACTTGGTTGCTTGATATCCTTCTCCAACTGTATATGAGACCGATCTATCTCATCTTCTTTCAGAACATAGTTTATATTCTGCTTGTCTTCCTTCTTTATGAAAATATCGGAAAATTGTCCTTCTTTACATATTTCACCTGCATACATACACAAATTGTCATATTTAAAACCATGTGATCCTTTGGCTTCAAATGAAGGTTCAGTCTTCAAGTCTTCATCTTCATTCTCTCCTAGAATTTCTCCTTGTTCTGGTTCAGAAATAGACTCTTCCATTCCTAACTCAACTTCCTTGAGTTTTCCCATTAGCCACTTCACTTGCTTTTTTTTGTAGCCTTCTTTGTATCTCATACCACTTTACTGGCTTCTTTCTCAAGACCCAACCTTATCTCTAGATTTCCTCAAGCATTCTCCTTAATGCATCGAGTTGTTCTTTTAACTTAGAAATCTCTTTTTCAATCTCCTCTTGACTCATCCTCTTGCCATTTGCCTTGGCATCCTCTTTCCTCATCATTCTTTTGTTGTGGCTTCTCTCTGAACCTCTGCTATGACTATCAGTAGTCATCTTATTCTCTTCTTTCTTCATCAACTCCTCTGCAACAAGCCTCTGCAATAGCTAGTCCTCCTTGCTGCAACCTTACCTCACTAAGCTATCCTCACTCAGTCTTTTGGTAAGCATGGGTCCTCTATTTGGAACCTCCTCTTGAGCAACACCTTTGCTCCTTCTAGGCTTCTACAATATTTCACTCTCTCTTGAGAACACTTCAGCTGTCCTCTTTGTACAATCTCTTGTTTGATTTCTCAGGTTCACTGCCACTTTTCCTTTAGAGTATTCTCCTTACTCTATCTTTAAGAACACATATGGTCCTCCTCTCATAGATTCTCTTGCTGTCCTTTTCTAAGATGCTTCATCTACAACCACAATCTTCAATTTTAATTTGAAACAAAACACACTATCTTACCTCCAAGACCTATGTATGACCTTGTTTCACCATTCTTCTTCACTTTGAATGGATTGTCCTCTATTTTGTCTCCAAGTCCTCTTTCCTTCAGAACTTGCATTAAGCAATATTTCTTTCTCTTTTCTTCAAGGAATCCTCTGTTTCTGTCTACTCCAAGCCTCTGCTGGAACTGCTATAGTCTCCCAAGAGCTTCAAAAGTTCCCTTACAGTCTGTTGTTGTATTCTCTATCATTCATTAATTAACTTATGCACCTGGCCTTCTTTTGTGCAAACGCCCTTTCACAGAAATCTTTCCCCACTATGATTTCAATTTGCTCTAATTACAAATCTTCTCTGATACCACTAATGATGCAGGGTTACCCCTGCACATACCCACAATATGCATAAAAATGCATAAATACATTGTCCCAGGTGTTTGACTCTTCAAAGGAGTCAAAACTTCAAACCATAAATGGTTAAGGCCCTTTTATCACGATTCCTTTATATCAAAACCCAATCACCCCGCCAAAATCTCCTATCGGGACTATATCAACCGTTGAGCCTTCGTGTAAGACTTTGATTAAATTATTTTCATTAATATTCTTATCGGGACTTTTAAACACTTCTAAACCTTCATATGACCCATATATATATATATATATATATATATATATAGATATATATATATATATTATATAATACACATTCCCTTTCAAACCCTTGGTTACTATATGTTTCTCATATGAAATGCTCTATCGGTGCTATTTCGTTCTAAACCTCTTTTATAAATGAATTATATGCATAACACACCTTTTCCGCCTTTTGTACAACCTTTGCACACTTTCCAAGGATTTCCTTTATCACAATCGTAATCGGGTTCTACACTATCAGCGGGTCTTTACTCCATAAAATGGAATAACACTATCACAATCGCTATCGGCAATTCCTATGGAATGAAACATAGCATAACGATCCTTCCAATGTGATAACACATTGAGTTATTGACAATCACAATCGGCGATTCCAATACTCCCTCGCTAAGATCTTCCTATTGAAGACTTGTGATGTGATAAGCCCGCAGACCCAATAGGTGATAGAAACCTCCCCTATAATATTTCGGATCCAAACGTCACACTTCAGACTTTGGCACTTCAAAGGGCTAGTCCCTCTCCACTCAAACACTATGATGCGATACTGGTTACAGACCTGATAAGGGTATCGGCCATACTTAATAAGATTTCAAGTCCAAAACTCGATTCCGACTAAGTTTTTCATGGGTTTCCAGTGTAAACAAGAGTTTCCACTTGTGGAACTTAATCAATACATAGATTGAGAAAACCCCACTGAATCGTTGTGATTCCACCTGGGTCGTTGGTCTTCGAGATCTAACGGTGCCTATGCATTAGTTCTTCAATTCCTCTGCAATTGTTTTTACATAGAATTTACGCTTTTCCCTCAGCGTTCTTCAGTGATTTGGATTTTCATCAAGGTTTCTCTTTTTTCCTCTACTGCTCCACTTCTCTGAGCTTAACTTCATTCCTCCTCTTCCGAGCTTCACTCTACTTCTTCAATTGGATTCAAAGATCCTTTTTCAATTCCTCCTAATCACTCTACTCTCTTTATGCATCCTATAGAACTCTATCTGCAACCTGTTACCAAACCTACGAGTTCATACCATAATCAGTCATAAAATACTCGATTCACACACTCTGACACAGTTAGGAATACAACTTTGTATATATATATATATATATATATATATATATATATATAGATATAGATATAGAATATATATATATATATATATATATATATATATATATATATATATATATATATATATATATATATATATATATATATATGTAAAAACAATGTTTATATCCGAGACTTCTCTATCTTGCACAGGCCTGTTCTTCAATATCAGTGGCCTCTGTCTTTGACTCTACCCGTAGGCTTACATATATGTTAGGAAGTTCTATTGAACTAATCCTGGTTTGTTTCCTATATCTACTAAACTGACTCCTAAATCCTGTGTCCACTATGTCCACTTCTAATCTCCTATTTAATTTGTAAGAGCTCTCCTTAGTTCCTCGAATCATGGGACTGTTTAAGAGTTATATTTGATTTTGAACTCTTTTGTCATTACTCCCACTCATGTCCTCCTTATTTGAGAGCATTTACAAGATATCTCACACATCTAATTTGATTCCTATTTTAATCACTCAAAGCCTAATATTACATCAATTTATCACTTAGGAATCCAAATTCCTAAAAATATATGACCCCCTATGTCTACTTAATTACAATGATTTTTTCTTGGGTGAATTCTCCTGCATCGTTCCCACAATAGCATTGCTCCTAAAGTGCTTTACTAGCAAACTACTACATGTTTCAATTCCTCTCACTGCTACTCTTGCTAATCCTTGCAGCGAATTCCAACCACCCAACCGAGAATTTGCATGTTTTCTTGTACCAAGCACATAACTACCATTATATTCAAAATAAATTGAAATAAATTCACATCATACCTCATTTGTGGCCGATCATAAAGTACACCTACAATTTTTCTCACTTCTTATCACATCAAATCAAACTAGTTGTTTGATCAAATCATCACGAATAAACATATCACATCCACTAAGATCAAAACATAACCATCATAAATCAAAATCATGAATCACATGCAATCATCATAGACCATAATCATAGATCACATGTAACCATCATAAATTAGAATCATAGATCACATGCATAACACAACCGAAATAAAATACTGATACTTATCCTCTAATCGATCCTTACTTTTTCCTTTGCTCTTTCTGTACACACACTAGATTGATTTCCACACTCGACAAGCACCCAATGCCTTTGTTTCTCTTCAATAACATACACATACACAATGTACATCAAAACATGTACATCCACACACATCATACAACATCACACAATACTTTACCTACACCTAGCATACAACACAACATAATACATGTACTACATAGAGTACAACACAACTAATACACATGTCACAATACCACAACTGCACAATGCACATACATGGTACTACATGTCCACAACACAACATGTATGACATGCACATAGTACCACATGTAGACCAGTACCATATGTATAGCATGTACACACCACCTGCACAACATGTGCACAACATCACATGTACACGACACCACCTACACAATGTGTATAGAACACCAAATGTATACCACACCACATGTACAATGTTTACATAATACCACATGTACACATCACCACATGCACTAAATGTACACAACACCACATGTACACAATGCCACATGCACGACATGTACATAGTGAGCACCTGCACACAACACCACATGTACAACATGTACACAACACCACATGTAGAATGATACACACAACACTATATGTACATAGCATCACATGTAAAACATGCACACAACACTATATGTACATAGCATTGAATATACAACATATACATAATACTATATGTATACAACACCACATATCCAACATCTGTACAACACCGTATGCACACAACACCGCATATCCATCATGCCCATAGTACAATATGCACAAAACATCGCATAACCAACATGTAGATAGCATCATTTATACCCAACACTGCATATGAGATATGCACACAACACCTTATACACAATAGGCACTCAACACCATAGGTACAATCAATGAATATAGAATACAAACAAAATATACAAAATAGTAGCATTGCACATCCAAAACCACATTGTCTCTAGTAATCAAGCTTGCTTCTAATGTGTTTTTGGCATCCATGCTTATCCTAGCATGTCGCGGATCACACTATTTTCAATCTGTTGATGTTTCTGTCAACATTACCTATCCATAACGTAAACATAGGCATAACATAAACACATAATATCAACTCATATCCACATGATATTGACCTCATAAATTTGTTGAAGCTACTCTTCCCACATGATTCCCCATAACTCGAGGAACTTTTTTCATGCCATTCACCCACATAAGAAATCATTCCTCCATAACAATGATCTCTGGAAACCCTGTCAGACCAACATAGATATATACATACATACATATATATAAACATTAGCATAAAACAATCATGATCCATGATGACCCTCTCAAACACGACATACATACATACATACATACACACATGTATAAATATAGACATCAACAAAATCACATTCACAATCTATTTATCAGATGTCATACACTTAAGGTTAGGATGACTTACTTTATCCATTCACAACATTCACAACATTAAGACCAATAGTTCCCAACCTAGCAAAGGCATTTGACGCCTGAAATCCATTTATTGTGTCTTTCATGTTATCTTTTTCATGGATGTGCTGCCACTGTAGATTTACTAGAATGGAACCAACCTGTCCAATCGACTGTCATATTCTTACCATTAGTTTCCCTTACTCATGCATTGAGCTTCATATGAGCCTTGTTGGGTATCACACAACTCTCCTTGATATTAGTTAACTTCCTCCTTCCCAACCAATTCCTAAGACCCTCAAAACATAAAGGAAAGAACAAGAAACAAACAAGAAGAAAACCATGAGACACTAATAGCAACATGACACCACAAACAAAGTGGCAAGGCCTTGCACTAGACATAAAAGAAGCCACAAATCAAGCACAATACATCACAAAGGACCAAAATCAAAATACTCCCAACAAACACCAAGACTCAATCCCATTGGTTCCCAATGCTTCCATGGGAAATCTCAACACATAACCGTCAGTGCATAAATAAATATAGAAAATACCAATTACCTTACCTTGTTATGACAGACACACTTGTAATTGAGCACATCCATGCCATCTCTCAAGGGACTCCAATTCTCTTGAAATATCCAACTATAACTAGAAACCAATTGTTATACATTTCAAATACATGTTCATAAATGCTAGCACATATCCACGTTATGTCAGACAAAATCAAGGTTGAGAGGGCTTCTCGTTTCCATGCAGAGAACTCATTTTGTTGGAACTGTGGCTTCCAAACATTGTTAAAGGAATTCTTACTTAATTCCTTTCTTTTACCTTTTTCCTTGTTGTAATTGAGTGTTACTATGTGCTATCACATCACCCAAATATTAGTTATATAAACACATCAACTATTACCTTGTCATGCTAATTCCAAGCATGTTGCCCTGCAATTGTTTACACATGTCAACCACATGTTCCAAGGATAAAAACATCAAGTCTATTAATTGAAACAAAATTTTTCCAAGACTAATAACCATGTCATAATCAACTAATAGTTAAAATCATAATACTACAACTACCACACCCTTACACTCAAGTACATATTAGTTGTCTTAACACATAATGTGTTAGTACAACCATCTTAAAACAAGATCATTTCTTCCTGCAATATTAAAAACACATACTCATGCCATGAAATTAATCAACATTCAAACAAAAAATAAATGACATAATAGACACCAAACACTCAAACACCAAATAGATGACAACCAAACATTCAAGCACCGAGTAAATGACATAAGAAAACTCATACCTTAATGTATCTCAGAGGAGGCTATCTTTTCTGCAAAATCAATCTAGATTAGCATGATGCAACTCAAAAACACATCAAATAAAACATAAATAAGTTCATGTTTTCCATAAAAATAGCTAGCTAACATGTTTACATCATAAGATCATAAACAATTGTCATTCATTCATAACAATCACATATGCACAATCATTCTAGATTAGTACAACACAATATCACAAATATGTCGGCTCATACATAAATGTTGTAACCATAACCATCTGCATAGGATAATATACGTTAGCACAATACATATAACATAGAAAACTTAACTACAATTAACATAACCATCATGCATACGATTGCAATGCATGTAACAACAAGTTACTATCATTCAAGGCTATCCAACATATATGCATATAACCGCTTTGATTAACCAACATCTATCATACATGTAACGACAACAACCATAGACTAACAGATTTGTACATGACCTTAATTCTTATAACAGGTATTAACCTATATACCTCCACACCTACCATACAAATATGTATGACGATCTTCTCTTTCTTGAAATTCTAGTGTTGTAACCTCGCTTTGATGACATGCGTCTCTTACATCATCTCAACCAACAAATCAACATCATAACATACCAATAGCCTGATGATGACAAAAGACCAAAAAAATGACCATCACAATGCATCTCTTACCTACTGTACATGCATAATCATGACCATGATAATGCATGCAGACAACATATAGAAGTTGACTAGCATGACAAATCCATATACAATCGACATGCATTCATGATGGCGACATTCAACAACAAAAACAACATCAAATTTTACATGGTGACACAAATGAAACCATGACTACTGCCATGCATACAAAACAATCACCTAAACCACAAGAATGAAGAACACATATTCAACCGATATGTATGCATGACCAACTCACACCACCCATCCAGTCCAAGAGGTGAACCATCCTCTGGTACCTCTCTGTAAAACTATCCTCCTGCACTTACTCAAGTTAACTGATCTGTTGGGCTAAACATGTGATACGAGGCTAATATGATCTTATTCAACTCCCCATGTAAAGTTAAGGAAGTGGAACCAACAAAATACAACAAATATGACCTTCTACAAATGTTACAGAACCTTCAGGAGCCAACCAACATTTCCAAGTGACAAACCCCTAAGGTAAATTGATATTTTATTGACATAGAGCCTTATTCTCTCCCATGACATGGGAATCATGTGAATGGGATCCTCCATTCATTCCATACCAAGTGCATTCCAACAGATGTAGATATTTTTAGCGAGTTTTGAGCCCTGTGACCCTGAATTTTGTGCCACGTTTTCAGGGTGAGGACTTAGGCCACTACCTAGAACTGCATTTAAATTCTAGAAATGAAAAGTAACACTGAAACAATGATACTAATGCAAATACTTGAACAAGGACTATTGGCATTGTTGTCATTGATGGAAAAGGAAGACCTATGTGAATCTGAATGTTGAGCTTGGGATGCTGAATCAGAATGTTGGCTTATGTTGTTGTATGCATATGATGAGCGAAAGTGTTGCTCAAAGGCTGATTTATGTTGAATTCAAGATGGCTTGAAATGAAGAAGGTTTAAAGTTATGTGAAGTGCAAATGTTATGATAATGAATGTGAATGAGGAGCATTGTCAAATGGAACACAAAATATTGAAACACAAGCTAGAAAAATATATGCTTTTTTTAATAGAAAAATGTATGATACAAATCTGATATGTCTCTTGTAATCATTACTAATTGAGTTTTTTTATTTAAGCTCTGTTTAATATTACAAAATTTCTTTCAGAACTAAAAACTTAGGGACAATTGTATGAGTAGTTTTGGAATCCCAAGCGGCAATGTTGCATTTCATATTCCTACAAAGAATACAAACAACCCATATAGCTTGCTTATAAAACATACAATGTGGAATGGAAAGGAAACCTTTTTGAAGAAAAGACCTGCATAAGAAAGTGGACGAGCAACAAGGAAAAAGATGCAAAATGAAAAGGAGAAGAAGTGCAACAGTAGACTTGAGAACATACCTGTAAATGAGGTAACCAACAGTTGTAACATGATGTTGTGATTGATATATTTATGTCCCCTTCTATGTTGTAGCTTGAAAAGGAACAAGTTGTATCATGTTGAGGTAAGAGCCTCCCATGGGTTGTAGCTTGCAGAAAACTTGTGGGAGTTGGAGTTCCCATTGAGGTAGGAGCCTCTTGTAGCTTGGAGTCTACAAAAATATGATCTAATAAGGAGTAGTATCTTGTCTTCATCACTTTCAGCCTAAAATTCATTGTTTTCTCCCTTCAGGGTTTCCACTTATATCTGGTTTCCTCATGTGTTTATTCTTGCATGTTGTGTGAATGTTTTGAATTCTTGATAAATAAATCTGCAAACTTCTCTCCCTGAAATGTACAAAAGGAGTTCAATAATAATTGAGCACAAACATGAATCATTCATTGCATAAGAAGAAGATAAAGTTGATAGAAAATAAATAATTTGCATTACTAATTCACACCCCTTTCTTAGTAATTCCTAGTCATAAATATCAATTGGTATCAGAGCCAAGTTCGTTCAGTAGCAATCTAACAATTTGAAGGAGGCCCTAAGTCAATAAAATGGATAGTAAAGAAGGATGCTCAACATATAAGGCCCCTCTATTTACTGGTATAAATTATGCCTTCTAGAAAGTAAGAATGAAAACATATTTAATGTCTCTATGAATAGAAGTCTGGGTTGTAGTTGGCTTATGGGGGCCTGTCCCAGGTTCAACATTAGTTTTCTAAACAAATCCCTACACTACCGACCCTTTCAGCATCAGCCTGCATAGCGCGGATTGAAGTCTCATTCGAAGCAGTATGGGGGGATGCTGGAACCAAGTTTCCACACCCTTGAGATGGATGTGATGTCGGTTTATTCCAACTATATCTATCTTTGTGCATGTTTGTTATCCCTCTGTTCTACCATTCAGTACCTTTGCAAAATGTTACAATCGACTTTCGTGTAGCCCTAACCAGGGGTTGATATGCTTTCGCGCTGCTAGGGAAGCAAACTATGATATTTCCCAAACTACGCTAAGTATCTTACTTATCTTCTTAACAAATATTAGTTAGCTTCACATAAACAGATGTTCTTACTTGCATTCACTTAACCAATATAGTTATACACATTCACGCATCAAATAAGCATTAGAAGTGAAATTCATACCCAATATAACATATGAATAAACAGGAAATAAAGACAGAGAAATTATAGAACACTTCTCTTTATTGATAATCCCCAATGATTACAAACTTGACTTGCCTTGCGCACTTAGTTGTAGGGGTCCGCGTACTCATCTATAGACTTATAGGCCTCTACACACTCAGTTGCAGAGCCTCTACCTATGGTACAACCAAAACTTAGACTTCCTTTCCAAGGATATGACTCAATTCTTCGTCATTGATTAGTTTATACATTGATGCCTTAACTATTTAGAGCTTCACTCTATTAATACAATCCCATGGTCTGTGGACCATGGGTAGATCTTTTACAACTAACATTACATTATCAAAATAAGGGTGGACAACCCTATGACATTTTAAAAACTATGCGCGCCGTGACCACAAAATGTGAAGTCTTACATTAGGATTACAAAATTGGACCAAAATATGGGCTTTAAGCCCCAAAACTACCCTTGGGGGATCCCGCGCCCAAAAGGCCCCCAACACAAACATTGTGACTCACCCTTGAGTCACTCTGTAGGTGCAGAGATCTTAGCGTGAAGACCTCCTAGATCTGTATGGATCGCTGCAACTTCGGTAGCACACTAATCGGCTTCCTACTGAAATTCCTCCATGCGGTGTTCGATGATCGCTATTGCTGAATTGTTGCCCTGAATCCTCTGCTGAGTTTTTTGTAGTTGCACGAGCTTTTCTTCAATGGAGGCTGTAATTGTATAAGCCTCATTGATCCATGGTTGTAGGTGCACTTTTAAGACTGCTTCCTTATGCCGAGCAGCATCCACCTGTTCCTTGAGAGCCTTTGCCTCTTGCATCCTTGCAAGCCTCTATGTAATGGAAATTGTTTGCACAGTCCCTTTTACTTTTTCATACTTCTCTTGTGGCTCACACTCCTCTGTATCTAGGCACTATACATTTGGGTCCTCCTACAGGGTGGTTAGGACCTTGAATGACTATTCGAACAGCTACATGGAATCGGCCACTGCATTGTCAATCATTGTTGTTGCTACTGTAATAGAAGTGATTCGTTGTTCCTTGATTTCTAGTGGAGTTGAAGGTAGAGCTTTCAACTACAGTTTTGTGATTTGCAGGTTCAGGTCCAGCTAAACCCTGGCCATCTCTACTCTAGCATCGCATACCCCTATGGCCAATTTGCGGATGTGCACTGGCATCGAATCTTCTGCCTGAATTTCCAACTCCAGGACCATTCAACAGGCTTCCTCTACAACTTGAATTATCTTCCTATTCCGCTTCACTACCTGCCCAACTAGTTAATATTGGTGTGCTACTCGCTCATCACCTACAGTGTGAGACTCTCCCTGGCTCAAAGTTCAACGGTGACTCCATCTTGTAAGAGGTAGAGCATCTCTTGAGGGAGCACGGCCATATTTTATCCGACCCCTCTCAAACTGTGGATCGTGGCCCTGTCAGCCTCCTTCTCTACAGTAAGTTCTCCCATCTAGTATCACTATCATGTTGGTCACCCTTGCGCGCAACATCTCCTCAGTGGCTGTAGTGCCGATCGCGAGGTTTGTGCACACTGTGCCAGCCTGTGGATTGCATACCTGCAATTCTTGCAACTCTATTTTGGGAGCCCCCAGTACTAGGTAATATTGTTCTTCAAATTGTTGGAGGGCCTTCAGGGTGACATCCCTCACCATTATGCCAATGTCATACAAATCCCCCTTAGTGAGGGTGATTGGGTCGAACGACAATTTGGATGCCTTGGTTTTCTTCCATGGCACTATTTTCTCTTGTGGTAATGGATGCTTGAGCTAGGTGGACATCAGCTATGGGGCTGCGCCACCTTGTTCTATGTCTGTCTCTGGTTTGGGCGACGGTGACTTCTGTCCTTCGCACTCTTCTTCTCCTGTTTTCTGCTGTTCCACCAGCTTCATGACGTCATGTGCTGCCTAAGCCTTAGCCTCTGCTTCCTCTTTCTTGCACTTCTCTACCAGCTTGCCATTAGAAGCTTTATCTCTTCCTTCTTGCACTACACGGTGGACTTATCTATTTCCACTGCGGAGTCAGCTGGAGTGCCACTCTGGCAGCCAAGACTCAAGGATTGTGAATATTACATTATCGGTCGCAAGGTATGGTAAATAATGCCACGTCTTCGTAGTGTCCTTCCATGACCTGATGAAGACATGGTGGAAATATTCTTTGAACTCTGCAAAGCTCTATAAACTATTGTACACTGTGGGCAACAACCGCAGCTTGCGATTGATCCCCATCCAAATATTCATCTCCATTAGTATCCAAAATATCTAGCTCTCCTTTATCCGTTGCACATCCCTGGTTGCCCACAACGAAGCATACTTAGCTGCCTCTGGAAGGTCTTGCGCGACCGATGGGAACTAGCTATCTTCGAGCAACTCAAATTCCACCAGTATTATCGGTAATAGGAGCCATGCGTAGTGAAATGTTTTTCCCTATTCCTATGCCTCACGATAGTTCGCAAGGAACTCACTGCATAGATAGTTCTCCCAGTTGAACTGGACTCCTTCTGCGCATTGGGCCACTAGTGCAACCACTGGCGTGGGCACCTCATCCGCACGACACTTCCGCATCACCTTCCCTACCAATATTTGTGTCGTGACCTTGACTGCAGGGTTGTTAATGCTGGAGAAGGCATACCCTCATTTTTTCTTCTGCAGCTTGAACTTCTTTTTCATTTCTTCCGCGTGGGCCGACTCACCACCTTTTCCCTTTGAAATGTTGGCTAGATCCTCCCCTTAGTAAGGCAGCCATGTAGTTCTATTAATCAGATGGTTTGTGATGGGGATGGGATCCTCCAGCCACAAGCACCCATCATGCACCAAGCAAAGCAGCTGCCTGATGATAAAGATGGTCACTGGGGCGCGGTGGCAGTGCAACACCTAGAGAAAGTTTAGCAATCCTACTTTCTCTACACCTTTGAGCCATGTGTGCGGCTCCAATTGAATTGTCCCAATAGTCTCCCTAAACCTCTGGTGCATTAGCTTCACAGTCTCTAAATGCGGTAACTTCTCGTGGTCTGCAAGGTCCCAATCGTTAACTTTCAACACGGGAACATGCCCCAAGTGCAGTGCCTCAAAACTAATATCATTTGGGAGAAGCGGATTGTGTAAAGATCTCTTGCTATCATCTATATCCTTCAGTACCTTGGCATTACCCTTGCAGGGAGGAACATATTCTGGCAGCGTGGTGATAGGGTCCGCACCCTAGGTTTCGACTTCCATCTCTACATCCTCCTCCTCCACCAGGACTTCTTTAAATTCTTCCTCTTCAGCCTCTAGATTAATGGCCTTCCCCTTTTCCTGCAATGTGAGCTTGGTCCTCAGTGGATTTCTGTGCAAGATGTGCACCAGGATCATGGCCTACTTATCCTTCTTAGGTCTCCGTGTTTGCAGTGATTTAGGGACCTCAACGATTATTCTGGCGCTCTTTGGGGCTTCTACTTCTGCAATTTCCTCTGCGGCTTCCGTGGGTATTGATATCATTCTAGTTAGGAGGTCGTGCATCTCCTTCGGCAATGTTTCAAGCACTGAACTTGCTCTCAAAGCCTAAAAGTTTGGAAGGTCCATACACAGTTGATAGCATAATAGCTCAGTTCTCGAAATTCCAAGTGTTTTTCGCTGGAGAACCATTTGTAATTTATAAGGCCTTTTGAATTTGAATTCAACCGTTCCCCCCACATTCAGTCCATTATTGCTAGATTTGTGGTAGATTTTCAAAAATCTAGCCCATAAGGTTCACCTTAAATGCCTACTGCCCGCTCCATTTGGCCTAAAACAAACCATCAAATCATGAATAGTGACTATAACGGTCACTTTCTAGTAGACTTGCATGCCAACATAGTTCTCTTCATGTTGTCACAGACCCTGTGACACTTCGTTGCTTCATGCAGCCTTGACATTGCCCAGCTCCCGGGAAGTGTAGTTTATACTCTTGTGGCTCCCTTTAGCTACTTGGAGTGCTAAGACTGTGCTTTGGTTAGCTAATCAGATGGACAGGCCACCTGTGTATGGCTTTAAACAACTTCCATTCACTTTTCATGGGAAGGAATCTCCATTTAACTTAACCAACTGTACCACACCACCATTGGTAATATCGTTAATAACATATGGCCTCAGCCAATGCATTCTAAATTTCCCTGGAAATTTATCAAACAACCTATCATATGATAGCACCAAGTCATTCACCTTCAACGTGCACAACTTAATATGTCAGTTGTGCCATGCCTTTTCATGCTGCTTTTGGACTTGATGGTGAAATCCATCCAAAAACCTCTCTTCTTCAAGCTCATCCAACTACATGAGCCTCTCTTCCAGGGCTTCGTGATCTGTCATATCTATGAGCACTACTATGGGTAGAATAGGCATGATATATTTTATAGGCATTATGGCTTCAACCCTGTAGACTAGCTTAAACGGTGTCTGTCCTGTTAACTTATTACACATTTTCCGATAAGCCCATAATATTGCAGGTATGTACATGTCCCAATCACTTCGCTGAGCATTACATACCTTGGTCAGTGCAGTCTCCAGTATTTTTTGAATGCTTCCACTATTCTGTTAGCTTGTGGGTGATATGGTGTGCTCTTTTGATGGTACACTTGAAATTCTTCCATCAATGCATTGATCGTCTCACTCAGAAAGTGCGTACCACGATCACTCATCAAGATCTTCGGAAAGCTAAATTACATCAGTACATGCTCAAATAGAAACTTTATGGAAGTCGCACCTGTGTAGTCCTTCACTGGCTATGCTTCTACCCAATGAGTCAAGTACTTCGTCACAGTGATAATATACCTCACGCCTATCTTTCCTTGGGGCTGAATCGGTCCTACAAAATTTATTGCCCACTTCTTTAAGGGTTGCAATGTCATTTGTGGATTCAAAGGCATTTCATCCCTCCATGATGGCCTACCTTTTCTCTAACATGCGTTGCACACCTTCCAATATTCTTCTGAATCCTGATGAAGGGTTGGCCACCACAACCCTGCGCGTAGAATCTTCTGTGTGGTTGCTCTCCCTGCATAATATCCTCCCATGGAACCCCCATGAGCATCCGCGAGGCTGCTGCTTCATTCAAAATCAGGAACATACCTTCACAGTATTTCATCATTCCCCATCTTATATAGAAGCCCGATAATGATAGAGAAATCTGTTGCGTGCACCACTAATTCCTTGTTTTGCTGGACAGCGTATCCTTCCAGCACAGTTCCTATTGTTAGGAAATGTATTATGTCCTCGAAATGTCCATCCGTGATGTGCATAGCAAAAAGCTACGTCAGGTAATCCATCAATGAAATTATTAGGTTCCTCCCCATTCTCAATGGCCGATAGGTGATCTAGTCCTACGTTCAATCGTCCACGCATCACAACAACTTCAAAATCGTATTCCTGGAACAATAAAGGCCATCTACAGATGCACCCCCCTAACATAGGCTTATTCACCAATTTCTTCAACGCAGAGTGATATGTATACATCTTAAAGTGACCTCCTAGCAAGTAGTGTAGATACTTCTGGAGTGCATACACCATAGCTAGTACCTCGCGTTCAGTGGTGGAATAATTCTTTTTTGCTCTGGATAATATGCGACTTGCGAATGCGATAGGGTGGTCCAAGCCTTGTTCGCCATCTTGTGTTAGTACTGCCCCCAGTGCTATACATAACACATCAAAATGTACATGAAATTATTGCTTCTAGTCTGGGAAGAGTAGAATTGGCGCGGTAACCATATTTTCTAATATATCTAGAATTTTCTTACAATCATTGTTCCAACAAAACGAGACATCCTTTTTCAACAATTTTTCCATTTGCGCAGTGATCTGGGCATAGCCTTTGATAAACTTCCTGTAATATCTCATATGTCCCAGGGTAGTGCGCAGGTGTTTCACACTCCGCAACACTTCCAAGTTGCAGATTACGCGATCTTAGTGGGGTCTACCATTAGCCTTTGTTTGCAAACCACATGCCCCAATAGGTTCCCAAAAGGAACAAAAAACATACACTTCTTAAGGTTGAGCACGAACTTCCAGTAACTTATGAATATATTCCTTGAATGTCGCAACAACCACGCACGGAAAGATAGCCGACTCATTCTTCATCCCAAACGGCATTATAGTGTATTGGAAACAACCCCACTCAATCATGAAGGTTGTTTTTCTCCTATCCAATAGCGCGATTTTGATTTGGTGGTACCCAAAGAACCCAATAGTGAAGGAGTATGCTTCTTTGCCACCTACATTGTCCAATACTTCATCCGTGAATAGAGTTGGGAAAGGATTATGCACACAAGTGTCATGCAGTTTTATGAGATCCACACATATTCTTATCTCATCCTTCTGCTTCTTCCCTTGCACAACCATGGGGCTTACCCAATTGGACTCTTCCATAGGCTCAATGATGCATACGACTAGCATTTTGTCTAGCTCTAAGTGAACATCCTTGTATTTCTGATTTAGGAGGTAAGGCCTCTGCTTAAATTGCTTCGTGTTGGGTTTTAACATGATCTTCATCACTCCTAGATCTTTGATTATTCCTTTAAAATTTGTAAACTTGGTGGGGAATAAGTCCTGATATTCGGGGAGTAATTCAGTGACCTTATCCACCGTCGTGTCGCCCCAGTAGTCTCCAATTTTGGCGAATATGGCTCTGCCTCCGTACCAATGTTCCCCTATCTAGTTTTCACTGGCATGGTTATATCAGGGTTCTCTATCTATGGTCCCTGAACCTCACGGGGACCTTCCATCTCTGGAAAGCTAATCTTCGACGGATCTTCATCCTCTTCTTCAGTAGTTACATTATAACATCCTAGTGTGCGACTCAACTGAGTAGCCCATTCAGGCTACGACAAGTCTAAAGGATCTTGTGGGATCCTAAAGATGGCTGCTTTCACCTCTTGTAGTCCTTTGTCAATACTATCAAACCCATCCTCAAAACTAAGTGTCATCATGAACCCTTTGCATAGGATATCCCATTCACCTATCCCATGGCGAAGGTCTATTTCTACATATCAATTCATTGGGATAACATCTAAGGTATGACAAAATAGGTGAACCTACTCAAGTTTTGGCTTTTCTCCATAAGCCTGCATCCACTTGGCCAGATGTGCACACTGATCATTCTGCCCATCATACTTGTTTGTCAATCACATCTTAGGCTTCCTAAATTTTGTTCGCATCATTTTCCTACATTCGCACCAATCCTCAAAGATTCCTTTGTGCGCACCCCACCATCTTGTGGGTGTAGTGTGCAGTGCCCAATCAATGGCTTGGAAGAATTTTTTTTTTTGCATCTCTCTTTCAAACGCATCCAAAAATGCATCAACCTAATTTAGTCCATCATAAGTAGGCAGATTTCTTACCTTTGATGACATGAAGTGCAGCGACCTGCTCATCATATTGTAATTTAGCGTAGTTACTTCATGTAACTGATTCTGCCATCATTCTATTTCTTCATCAAAATCTGAAGTGTAGGAGCTCTTGCGCTCCCATGGAATATGCCCATCCACGGTGGTATTTACCCAGTCTTGGTCTCGCGCTATTATCTTATAGATGTAGTCCAGATCATCATCACTATCATAGTCATGGACGGGTTCAGTATAGCCCAATCCTTCCATAGGGTCTAGGGGTATTATTATGCGTAGTGATCTCTTCTCAAAGATCATTTTTCACTTCTTCACATTGACTACCTCATTCATAATAGTAGCCCAGTCAATTACCAAGAGCACGGGGTAGGGATTGCTGTCATCAACAATCTCTATTACTTCAAAGTCTGCTAGCATGCTCGCTCCCTCAATATCCATGATTACTCCCTACAGCCACCCCATGGGTATTATTTTCTACTGATTCTCCATCCTTAGCTGAATTGGCGACCATTGTAGTGCAGATCTCCCCATTCACTCCCATGTCTATTTTGGTAGAACATTTGCATTCGATCCTAAATCTAGGATGACTTGATCCATTTCGTATTCTCTAATCTACGCGGTAAGTCTCATTTCATGTCTTATCCTTGTCTTATGCTTTCAAATCTTGTGGACTATGTGCGGTTCACCTAGCATGATCACAACACACCTATTAATGAGTTCTTGTA
Organism: Pinus taeda; assembly: GCA_000404065.3. Lineage (NCBI taxonomy): Eukaryota > Viridiplantae > Streptophyta > Pinopsida > Pinales > Pinaceae > Pinus > Pinus taeda. The sequence continues at coordinate 19,526 of APFE030818004.1, read as the reverse complement.
ACTCTTTCACAACATTACTGTCATGTAGTAACTTCATAGAGGTTTTGAGGAAAGTTGTCAGCATAGAGGTGTCCATCTTTGGCTCCAGTTTATCTTTGCTTCCTGAAGCGGAGACCTCAATGAAGCTCTTCTTAACTTCCATTAAGGCTTCCCAAGCATGCTCCAAATCGAAGTCAACCTCCTTTGATGGGGCTTTGCGAACCAATGTACTGTCTTCTGGTTGTTTCCCTTTGTCATATACTTTCACAGTCCCACTTTGGAGCACTATAGTTACATTCACATCTTCCTCGCATGGCTGAGACCTCATCATCTGCATGTTCTAAGTCGGGGGAGGCTTTAGCACTCCTTTGTCACGCATCCTGGCTATCAACGTAGGACAATATTATGTTTTGTGATCAAACATTGTGCCATACTTATACGACAGGCGCATTGGATTAGTACAATCGTGGGCATAGTGTCCTGGCCCTCTGCAATTGTAGCAAATCAACTGTCTGCAACCTCTACGAGGTCCTCCTTTGCCTCGGCCTTGTCCGCACCGCTGAATTCCCGTCTGCACCATCCCTGCATTCTGGTCAAGGGGCTATGTTTTGGACTGAACCCTATAGGCAGGTGTTCTATCATCAATTCATAGCTTCTGCAAGTATGCTCGTCATGTCCCACTGACCTACCAAAGTTGCAGAACAACTGTTGCGGGGTTTGGGTATACTTTTGTAACAAGTGGCAGCTATTTGTGGCATGTTTTCCTGCTATTTGACAGATAGAACACCACAAAGGACGTGCCGCGCTAGGTCATGCTTATGCTTCCGACGTTAAAGGCATCAGTCCTCCTCCTGCAAGGTAATTTGTAAAGACCGGGTAGTGGTATTTGTCATGACCCTGAATCTTGCATTTTGCGCACCATACTTCTTCACGTACCTCTGGCCGATTAGTCCTATCCGTCTTCAAGCTTTGCATCTCAAGGCACAAATTCTTCAGCTACATGTGGATTTGTTGAACTCTTAGGTTAGGATCTTGCATTTGGGTCTCATGTAGTCTCATGGCTATCTCCAAGGCCTCTGCCTGAGTTGTTAACTTCTGTTGCGATAGTGCACTCCTTAAGTGTGGTAGTAGTGAAGCTACAAACCATTCACGATGCTATCCATATGTCAAATTCATATTGGCTTTGCAGATCGTATATTTCAGCCTCTGATCTAGTTCCCAAGGAGTCTCGCCTAGTAGCATCGTGATCTCTTTGAATCCCACAATCAACTGCGCTTTAGATTTATGCCTACTAAATTCCCTATTTAGTGCTGCTTGGATGTCCATGACTCTCGCATTCGATTTATTGTTGGAGTACTTCATATACCAGGTCAGCGCATGATCCTACGAAGTGCTAACCAGTGTTACTTTCTTTATATGGTCATCTATAACACCTTGTGCTTCCCATACAGCTCTTACAACGAACCAGAATTGGTCCAGATCCTCATTTCCCAAACCTCTAAAAACAGGAAACTTCATTATATTTCCCATACTGAATCGCGGTGGTGGTGGAGGTGGATGGTTGAAGTTGGAGGTGATGGTGGTGAAGATGGAGGTGGCATGGCCAGAGGTTGTATTCGCAGGAAACCCTGTCTTATCAACTATACAACACTTCGGGGTGAGACCTTCACGATCCCTTCTTCATCTCCTTACGGAGGTGAAATCAAGGGGCTATGCTTTGGACCCTTATTTCCTCCATTTCTGTAAATTCTTCTACTTTGCGTAGACCTGAACATCAAGGTAGCTGCATAACTTATTTTTCGCACAACAACATTTTAATCCAAGTATTCAGAGATTTTACGTACTTACCTCGTGGTCCTTTGAGAAAGTGTCACTCTGCCTCACTATAGCTGACTGAGGTGTTGACCAGTAACAAATCCTCCTATAATGTGATCGAGCCAATGATCGAAGACGTGCACAATCTTATCCTCTGATGGCTCCAACCTTCACACTAGTTCTAGGGTCCACACAATAGGACTGTTAAGCTTCCACCTTCCTTGGCTATCAGCTAGCTTCGTAATCCACTAATATAGCTCAGTAGGGAAGGAAGCGAAAAATATTTTTTGAATCTCCGTATACAGGTAGCTATCTAGCCAATGTTCTTTTGACAGTCACGGGTTTCTATTCTCCTGTGCCACGAACTCGTGATTTCTTCTGTCCAACCAACCTTCTATTTCTTTCTTATTTGGATTCCAATGATACAACATCACACATCTCTATGCAGATTCCAATCCCGGAAACAGAACCATTTATTTACTTATGGGGCCATGACCCAGTTTCAACATTAGTTAGCCAAACAAATCCCTACACTACTAGCCCTTTTGGCATCAACCCGTGGAGCGCGGACTAAAGTCTCACCCGAGGCAGTATGGGGGGATGATGGAACCAAGTTTCTGCACCCTTGAGATGGATGTGATTCCGGTTTATTCCAACTATACCTACCTTCATATAGGTTTCTTATCCCTCTGTTCCACCCTTCACTACCTTCACAAACTGTTACAATCGGCTTTCGCGCAGCCCTAACGAGGGGCTGATCTGCTTTCATGCTGCTAGGGCAGCGAACTGTGATATTTCCCAAACTCCGCTAAGTATCTTACTTATCTTATTAACAAATATTATTTAGGTTTGCATAAATAGATGTTCTTACTTGTGTTCACTTAACCAATACAGTTATACACATCCGCGCATCATATAAGTATTAGAAGTGAAATTCATACCCAATATAAAAGATGCATAAACAGGAAATAAAGACACAAAAATTATATAATACTTCTCTTTATTGATAATTCCAGATGAATACAGACTCGACTCACCCTACACACTCAGCTACAGGGGTTCGCGCACTCAGCTGCGGACTTCTAAGCCTCTGCACACTTAGCTACAGAGCCTCTACCTATCCTATGACCCAAACTTGGACTTCTACTCCAAAGATATGACTCATTTCTTCATCATTGATTATTTTATCGATTGATTCCTAACTATTTAGGGCTTTTCTCTATTTAGACAATCCCATGGTCCCCAGACCATGGGCATGTCTTTCACAACTGACATTACATTATCAAAATAAGGGCGGACAACCCTATGAATCTTTAACAACTACGTGCTCCGTGACCACAAAATAGGGAGTCTTTACATTAGGATTACAAAATTGGACCATAATATGGCCTTTAAGCCCCAGAACTTCCCTTGGGGGATTCTGCGCCCAACAATTGTTGTGATGATGGGGTATGAAGAAGCAAAGGAAATAACTAGTGACAAAGATTTCAAACTAAATTTTATAGCTAATCAAAAAGTTTTGAATGCACTTTTGAGTGGTCTATGTGAGTCTGAATTTATCAAAGTAATGCATTTTGAGACAGCTAAAGGTATCTGAGTTAAATTAGAAAATATTCATGAAGGATATAAAAAGATAAATATGGCCAAATTACAAGTGTATAGAACCTAGTTTGAGAGCTTAAAAATGAAGATGAAGATATAGATAAATTATTTTTAAGAGTTGATGAAGTTGTAAATATCATGCTGGGTCTAAGCGAAACAATCAACAAAAGTGTAATAGTTTAGAAAATTTTGACGTCGTTTCCTTCTAAATTCAATCCTAAGGTTTCAACTATACAAGAAACAACAAACTTTGAGACTTTGAACATATATCAACTACGTTGATTTTTGACAACATATGAGATGATAATTCCAAAAGGGAAGGCAACCAATAGAGAGGAAACTTTTAAGGCAGAAAATCCCATGGAAGAAAAGGAGCAGTCATGCTCAAGTTCTAGAGAAGAAGAATAAAAATTTGCCAGAAGGTTGAAGAAAGGAACAAGTATAAAGGAAAATTTCCAATTAAGTGTTTTAACTGTGAAAGAGTTGGAAATTATGCATCAAAATTCCCTATTAATAAAGAGAAAAATCAGCCTAAAGGGAAAGAGAAGAACAAGTCGAAAAAAATGTCGAAAGAGAGATAATTCAAAAGAAACAATTTCTATGCTCAAGAAGATAACAATGGATTTGAAAGTTTTAATGAATCCTCTCGTGAGTATGAAACCAATGAATTCATGTTGATGTCCTTGCAAGAACATGAAAATGATTGCTAGGAATATGAAGAATAAGAGGAAGGTGAGGTAGACCTTGAAGGGAAGTTAATCAGTGCCCTAGATGAAATAGAAAGGCTTAAACTAAAGAATAGAAACAATAAATAGATCCTATTGAAATATGTAAAGGAAGAATCGATTTCAAAAGACATTATCAAATTGAAAGTTGAACTTGAACAAGCAAAGAAGGTGGAAGACATTTTAGTGAAGCAAATAGAAGAGAAAAACTAGGAGTGTGAAAGATGGAAGAAGAGGTGGTATGTCTAAAGATAAATCTAGAGAAGGCGCAAAATAAACTAAACATGAATATTTAGCAGATAAAAGTGTCTGAAAAACTAGATGTGATATTGTATGCTCATAGGTCTCCACTCATAAACACTGGGTTAGGATATCAAGGAGAATCCAGTAAATCTAAGGTAGATGATAAAAGGATAATCACCTTTGTAAAATCTGCAAGGGGAGAGGATGACAACTCACATCAATCTGAGAACAAAAAATTGAGCAACACTTCAACATCAAGTGAACAACTACAAAGGAACATTGTCGATAAAGTACAAGAGGAAAACAAAATGGACAATCAAATAATAATCTATCGGAAACCACACTTCTTCAAGAGATAGGACTATCAAATGTGAAGATGGTTGGATTCTCAAAGAACATCCACTACTAGGTACGTATATTTTTTTATGGATATTGTTACTCCTATAAAATATTTGGACATAAATCCATAAATTTTAGAGCTTATGTCAGAAGAATTGGTTTTGGAAATTTTAAGATGAGAAATAATGGATTCATAAACATTAAAACAAACATGAATCTAGACAAAAATTCATTTTCTCCTCTCCTTGATATCACTGAATGTTTCTATTGTCACAACTTTGGGTACAAGTCTTATGAATATCAACATAAAGACAATATATTAACATCTCAAAGCATTTATAGAATAAATTTATATATGAAATGGAGAAATAAGGTAGAAGAAAAGAAACCTGATAAATGTGATCTTGATATGTATGCTCAAGATCAAAAAAATAAATGGTATGTGGACAATGGCTACTCTAGACGTATGACAGGAGATAAAAGCAAGATTATTTCCTTGAATGAAAATAATATTGGATATATCACATTTTGTAATGATGAAGTAGGAAGAATTAGAGGAAAAGTTACAGTCAATCTGAACAATGGAAGAGGAAAGGCTCAAGATGTATTGTTTGTATATGGTACGAAACATAACTTGTTGAGTATAAGTTAGATGTGTGACAAAGCGTGTGATGTCCTCTTTAGAGCTCAATATTGCGAAATCAGGTCAAGATCTACAGGGAAGGTTCTAGCTAAAGTAGTTCAAACTGAGAATAATGTATATATCTTGAAAGAAGAGAGTGAATTCTACATCAACAAATAAGATCAATACTGGCTATGGAATAAGATATTGGGGAATCTCAACTTTGATCACATCATCAAACTCAACAAAAAGGGAGAAGTTAGAGATCTACCAATAATAAATAAGCTTCAAAATAATATCTGCAAGTCATGTCAAATGGGTGAACAAACATGAACATCATTCAAATTAAAATATAAACTATCAAATAGTAAGCCTTTGTAGCTAGTTCATATGGATTTGTGTGGGCCTTCTAGAATAGAAGCACCAAGAGGAGAAAAATATTTCATGCTCGTAATCGATGACTATTCAAGATTGAATTGGGTGGAATTTCTCATAAATAAGTTAGAAGCATTTGAAAATTTTAAAATAATTAAGGCATTGGTAGAGAATCAAACAGGGTGCAAGATAAAGTGCACAATGTTAGACAAAGGAGGTGAATTTACCAGTTGGTTCACTATGATGTCTTTTTACAGGCAATCTCAATCCCTACATTAGTTGTCAACCCGAGGTAAGTTTTTTATCTCAAGAGTGTCAGCATAGTATATTCAGTGAATTTAGAGGTTATCTAATGATAAATCGTTGCCATCACTAATGACTAATTCTTCAATTCAATTCACACAAATCTGGCAAGAAATATCTATGGAAGAAATACTCTTAACACACTCTACAATTCTATGCAACTTGTTCCAAAATCAATTGAAATTAAATGAAAATAAGAATCACACTTGGAATTGTTCAATAACACTTAAGGCTAACTTAATCAATCAAGGAAAGAAACTATAACTATTGAACATCATTGTTAATCTATATCAACCAAAGTTAACTTGAAATTCTCAATTGAACAACAACAATCGGTAATTGAACAACAAACATCCATAAAGAATTTCTCAATAGAAAACGATCGATATTACAATCTGTGGAAGTTAAATAGAATTGTCTCTAAGATCTATGCTAACATCAATCGAAATGAAAAACCATCTGCTATTAACATTAATTCACTCATTCCAGTCAAAGCACTACTTAAGTATGTCACACGGCTTCACTCTGAATCTAATTGAACAGTAGTATAAATCAACATCACAAATATTTACGATAAATGAAGTAACCAATGACTAATCATTAAATCAAATAGAAAAGACTAAATATAAAAACTATAACACAAGGGAGAAGTAGAACTTCTCATGACTGGGCCCAGAGTCACCAGAAGCCTATGCTTAATAAAGACTCAGAATATGAATATGTATGAAATGTAACCTTCTTTCATTAATGCAAGTAAAACTTACAGAGTCACTGAGATAACAATGTATATGTTTTCAAAAAGAATAATTATAGATTAACAAAGTTTGAACTGTCTCTAATTTCCTTTTGGTCTTATATATAACATAAAAGAGTAACTAGATAAAAGTGAATCATTAGGATCAGGGGATCCTGAGTATTTCACAATACACAATCTAATCATCTGATAAAATAACATTGTTCGAGCTGATCTCCTGCTTCCTTGTCTACCCAAGATGTTGTAGCGTTTCCCTTTTATGGCCTTGTACTTTTCTTTCAACTGAACGACTTTAATCTAGTCCATATCTCTACACACAAAGATAGCAAAAAATCAGTTTCTTGTGCTAGATTTGCTTATTTTGTCACCAAATGATTTCATCCAACTTTAGCCGATATTTTCCTCATTTTAATCTATAAATAGAGATCGTATAAGGATGAATGGTAAATAAAGGATTTTACGAAGAGAAATCATACCTTTTTCCTGACCCAACATACTCCCCAGCTTACCTTGTTGCATGTCCACATGCAAGGGGGTAGTTTAGATGCAAATGAGTTAGGGAATAAGTAGGATATACCTCCTCCTTGTAATTCCTAAATTTTTTTTTCTACTTAAGGGCAATAAAAGCCTGAGTTACCTCTTGATCCTTCAACTTATAATCACTGCGGTATTGATCAAGAGGATACCATACGACTTGGAGTCTATAACGACATCCTATCCAATAAGGCCCCATCGTTAAAATCACATTACTATATTTATAGAAACAAGAAGAGATGGCTTTGAAGTTTCGATATCCAAATGGTTCTTAGTTTCTCACAGTGTTACTCTCCAGATTTCTCTCCAGATTTCTGCAATTGACCCTTTCATATTTCAACCTTCTTTTGCTCAGCCTTATATTCGAAAAAGTTCTCATCTTTAGTCATGGTGAGTGCTTCAAACTTCTTCCTTAGCCCTTGATGTTAATGCAGAGTGACGACCTTTTCCTTGTGCCCAACCAGTTCCTATTGAACCATCAGTAGCTCATTCTGTGATTTCCTTATGATGACCTCTCTTACCAAGGGGGTGTAAAGGGGTGTCTCATCTGTTTGAGCCTCTCCATCCTGGGTCTCTATAGGGTCTGTATGCACAATAGCTTCAACTTCTTCTTGAATTATATAATAAAATCAAACATCTTCTTCAACATCTGTTCGGACAACAATATCCATAGTGGGGTGGTCCATTTACGTTCCCTGTGAAAAGATATAGGGGTCCTCAGTTTCTATGGCAGTGTCTTCTATCATACCTGGCTCAGTCTGGGTTTCTTTTGGATAGAACGCAAGAAACGTTGTTTGAGTCTCAACATCCTTCAACATTGTTATGTTTGCATTCCTGCAGTTTTCATTTCCACTTTCAATTTCCTAGTTCTAGCTGCCTCTTTTAACCAATGTTTCAGCTGCGTGATTACTTACTTCTGTTTTCTATATTTTCTAAGCATACTTCAAAGCCTAACTTTGTGGTACTTCTTTACTCTAGGGCCTCCATATAATGGTGGGTTAACTACGTTATCCTCTGGTTCCTGTACAGGATGTACTATGTTAGCATCAGGGATGTTTCCAATTGGAACTGAGTCTCTTGGTGGATTTTCTTCTTCTATCTCATCATTATTATGTATTTCTTTTATAGGAGATCCCAATCTAATGGTATCTCCTGAACAATTATCATTCTTTGGATTATCTCCTAGGTAGGCCTCGTCCTCAGGGGACTTTCAAAAGGGAACCTCACCTGCTTAAATAGCATCTCTGAGGTTTTCATCTTCAGGGTTTCCTTCAATTGGGTGGTCCAATGGACTAGTGCCTACTGTCTCAGTTTCTTCTCTGTTGGCTTCTCCTTCATGTACCTCGGCTTTGAGGGGTGTTTACATAGAAGGAATTGATTCCCTCTATTCGTCCATGGCATCACTAAATGGTTGGGTTTGCTCACGACCCGGGCTGTCAGTCGAGGCAGACTCGTGAGGGGTACAATTATGTTTTTCAATGCTCCCTAGCTATTCTCTACCTTTGGCAAACATTCCCATGTTTTCCAATACCATGGCCACTTCCTCCTCATAGTTTTGTAAAGGGGGATTCTATAGACTAGGAGGTGGTGTGTGGGATGGTCTAGCTTCCTGTACTTGGATTGGGATGTGTCACAGGGCTTTCACTCTCACAAAGCACCCATGATTTGCTGGTTCTAAGGGTGCAAAGGAATTCTTTCTCTTTAGTGTTCTTAGTGTTCTTTTGGGGGTGGATCTAAAGTACGATTTATGATATTGTCCCATTATAATTGATGTTGGGCCAATCTATTTGTGATAATTAATTTAATTAACCCATGATGGCTGACTACACTGTGTGGCTCTTTAGCTATCCTTACTGGTTGGGTGGCATCATGTAACAGGGAATTCAAATAAAATGGTAAATTAACTGAAATTCTTTGTTTTAAAATGGCTAGAAGTTTCAGTTGTCGGGGCTTTACCACATCGTGTCAGTTGTTGTAGGTAATTTATCTTTGGACGATGATCGATAGTTCTTGCCACTACTACTGCAACGTCGAAGGATGAATTCCTTTCCCTGTTCATACCAACCACTCGTCGGAAGTTCAGTGACTTCAGCTAGGACTTATTTATAAATGATCATGCTTATGCCTTTTACCACTGTGCTACCGCTCTACAGAAATTCCAGCATTAGTTACTGATGAAACCCCTGTAATCTGTTTAAAACTACATCTAGCCAACGCATTCGAGGACTGCGCAAGCTTGATTTGATACCATTAGCACTGGAGGTTCACTCCGGATAGCTCTTCCACCCATGGCTTCTACACCTGACACTGATTCACCTCTATATAATTGTGTTTTATCTCTGTAATTCAAAACAACAACAATGTATGTTACAACAATTAACAGGGAAATGACATTTTTTTGGATGACTATTATCATATTTAGTTAAGTCATTCATCCTGTCAGCCATACTTAACACATGATCGTAAGTTCGCATGCCCACCATAATGGTTGCCATTCTTCATCTAGTCGGAAATTCTCGCTAATTATTACACATTCATACTCATCATGCAGTTCATACTTCGGAGGTAATCCAAATGATTGTCACACAATTATCCATAAATGTGAGACGTGGCATGCCTACACAGGCCATCCTCCCTCCAACGAAGAAAGGGCGTTCACGTCCTTTCAGCACATGAAAAACAAGCAAATTCCTGGTTGTGAAATAAATGCCAGCAACCAATCCAAAAGACACAGCACACAAATCGGTAAAGCATTTAAGAAATATTCGTCTTTGGATGTGAATTGGCCAAATCAAATAAAAACAACAATTTTTAATTCATTATGTCAGAGATATTCATCGTGAGCGATATTAATCACATCAGCATAATCGATGGTATGTATTTAATGACTGTCATTTAATGATTGGACATATATAATATAATGAATATAGATTAAAGCCACCATGCTATTCAGCTTGTAAAAGTGCTGATCAAATGGAAATTTTCTTTTAGAAACAAATCCATAGGTGATAAGAGCTAAATGACATATGGCAATATAAGGTGATACTCTAATACCACAAGCAGAGCTGTTGCTGCCAGTAGGCATTCATAGCCTCGACAGGGTTGCTTTTAAACCCCCAAATGAGCTAGAGTCCTTCTTATAGTTAATTTTTCTTTTCTTTGTGAGAAAGAGACAGCTATGCTGGCATGGTGACCAGATAACCATAGTGCCACTCACTAGGGTGTAAGAAAGTGATTAGGCTGGCTCGTGATGAGACCCCCTGTTCTTTTGACATATTGATTATCAAGAAGGTCATTACCTTGGTTTGGTGGCCAAATTGGAATTTCACTTGTTACATCCTTATGATCATGGTAGGCTAGCTTGTAATGAGACCCTCTATCCTCTTTAGACAATGTTTTATGCCTTCTCATATTTTACCATTTCCATTTTTCTTTTGCAATTGTTATTGTAGAAAGATGGAGGTTCATTTGCTCCTTATGAGTCAAGGATGGTGTAAGAAGTAAAAACATGCCAATGAAAGTGTTACACTCTTATCCCCTTATCATTATATCAATGAGTTTTATCCATTTTAGAGTATAAACATAAGCCATCATGGATTAAGAATAATGAATCATTTCATGATGTGTCCAAAAGAAAATATGTGCAAGCAGTCATTCAAAGATACAATGTATTAGCTTATGAATAAAGATAACCATCAAAAGGCTTTAGAAGTCATAATGATATTATTATTACCGTTTTTCCTTAGAAGAGGCACAAATCGATTCAAATGGTGCTTATTTGCAATACAAAAGAAGAAGAGAGAATGACATAATGATAAAAAAAAATGAGGAGAATTCACAATTTATCTTCTTAAAAGGGTGTTTCTCAATCGATTGAACGACAATCATTCTAACGTTTGAACGACAAAATCAAAATAGAAAATGAAAAGTGTTGTTCAATCAATTGAATGACAATCATTCACTCGTTTGTACAACGAAATGAAGACAAACAAAAAGTGCTTTCACTCAAGTGAATGGCAATTGTTCAATTTGTTTGGACAATGGAAATCAATCTGAAACAAAAAGTGTTGTTCAATCAATTGAATGAAAATTGTTCAATTTTTCGAACAACGAAAAAAAAAAACAAAATGTGGTCTTCAATCAATTGAGCGACAACCGTTCAATTATTTGAACAGTGAAAACAAAATGAAAACAAATTGTGTTGTTTAATCAATTGAACAATGATCGTTCAATTTGTTTGGACAATGAAAATCAATCAAAAACAAAAGTGTTTTTCAATCAACTGGACAACAGTCGTTCAATTGTTCAAACAACAAAATCAAAATAAAAACAAAATGTGTTGTTTAGTGAATTGAATGGCAGTCGTTCAATTGTTTGAAGAGTGAACAAAATGAAAACAAATTGTGCTATTCAGTTAATGGAACAACAGTGGTTCAATATTTTGAACAGTGAAAAAAATGAAAACAAATTGTGTTTTTCAATCAATTAAATGAAAAATGTTCAATTTTTTGACCAACGAAGAACAAAAAAAGAAGAAAAAGCATTGTTCAATCAATTGAACAATTGAACAACAGACGTTCAATTCTTGGAATAGCGAAAAACATGAAAGAAGAAAATGTGTTGTTCAATCAATTTGAATGACAGACATTCAAATGTTTCATCAGAGAAAAACAAAAAGAGGAAAATGTGTTGTTCAATCAATTGAACGGTAGACGTTCAATTGTTTGAATAGAAAAAAACAAGAAAGAAGAAAATGTGTTGTTCAATCAATTGAACGACACATGTTCAATGTTCAATTGTTTGAATAGAGAAAAGCAAAAAAATAAAATAAAAAAATGTGTTGTTCAATCAATTTAACGACATACATTCAATTATTTAAACAACGAAAAAATGAAATGTTCAATTGTTTGAAGAGTGAAATAAGAAATGTGTTTTTCAATCAATTGAATGACCGATGTTCAATTGTTTGAACAACGAAAAAATGTGTTATTCAATCAATTGAACGATAGATGTTCAATTGTTTGAACAGTGAAAAACAAAAAAAAGAAGAAAATGTATTGTTTAATCAATTGAACGACAGACATTCAATTGTTTGAACAACGAAAAACAAAAGGAGGAAAATATGATTTTCAATCAATTGAATGACATACGTTCAATTGTTTGAACAATGAAAAAAACAAAGAAGAATAAAATGTGATGTTCAATCAATTGAACGACAGACGTTCAATTGCTTGAACAATGAAAAACAAAAAGAGGAAAATGTGATGTTCAATCAATTGAAGTACATACATTCAATTGTTTGAACAACAAAAAAAAACAAACGCAGAAAAAAACTTCCAAACTTTGTGAAACTTCTTAAGAAAATTCATATTTGCATGGTAATGCCTAAAAAGGGTAAGTACATTATTTACAATTTCTCAAGCAATTTCAATTTTTTGAAGGAAAAGCTATTGGGTCCTCATTCCCTACAACTAGAATTTGAATGGAGGGGTCTTCATGTACCTTCTCGTAGAAAGACTCCTTGGTAAGCAGTTGATGATAAGTTGCACTCGATGCTTTTTTACCTTAAAAAAATGGTCGTATCCGTCAATGGTAGTCAAGGTAAGATTACCATTATTATGCACTTCTTGAATCTCATAAGAGCCAAGCCATATTTTTTCCAACTTGCCTGAGAAGTCCTAGAATCTAGAATCGTATAGAAGTGCCCAATCCCCTTTTTGAAACATTTTCTTCTTGATAAGCTTGTCATGCCATTTTTCCCTTTGCTGCTGAAATATTACAGTTCGTTGCAAAGCAAGCAGTCGAGGCTCATCTAGTTCGTTGATCTACTGAAGGTGCTTGGTTTGGGCTTCTATTAAATCTAGCCCAACTTCCTGGGCCGTTCTTAAAGTCTTTATTACGAATTCGATTGGAAAAGTTGGTTCCTTATCGAACACAAGCTGGTATGGATAATATCCAGTAGTATTCCTCCAAGTTGTCCGATAGGCCCACAAGGCTTCTAGCAATCTAGCAACCCAATCTCGTCGGTGTGTTGAGATTGTCTTGGTTAGAATTGCTTCTATAACCTTATTGGTGCTTTCAACTTGCCCGTTCACCTATGGGTTATACAGAGAAGTGATCCTGTACATAATATGATGGTTTTTGAGAGTGGAAGTAATACTATGCCCTCTAAATTGCCTTCCCCCATCTGTGATGAATTTTTGTGGTAATCCATAATGCACAAATAGCCCAAAAAGGATGTTAATAACTGCTTCCTCTGTGGCTCTTGGTAAATCTACTATTTCCACCCATTTTGTCACATAATCCGTGGCTACCAGTATGTAGGCCTTCTGATTGGATGGCAGATGGAATGGACCTATGAAGTCCAATGCCCAATGCTCGAAGGGTTCTATGACTAATTGGGGTTGTAGAGGCATTTCATCAGATTGGCCAGGCTGACCCATCCTTTGGCAACTATCACAGGCCTAGGCATATTGTTTTGCATCCTTAAAAATATTGGGCAAATAATAACCCATTTGTAATACCTTATGTATTGTCCTTCGATCTATGAAATGTCCCCCCGTAGGGTTCATCATGGCAAGCCTTCAGAATTTCATGGATCTCATCCTCACGGATACATCTACATATACACATATCGGCCCTTGTATGAAAATGGAATCTGCCTATCCAAGAGAATCGAGCACTGCGCTAAACGATCAATTTTATTTCTCCTATCATCAAATGATTAGGTAGCTTCCCTATTGCCAGATAATTTTCCACATCTGTGTACCCTGCCGTCTTGACTACCGCGGAAAATAGGTGTTCATTTGGAAATTGGTCATTTACCGCCAGTGGATCATTCACCCTTGGGATTCGGGATAGAAAATCAACAATTGGGCTTTCCTTCCTTAGACAATCTTTAACGGTAATGTTGACCTCCTACAAAAGAAATAGCCACTGTGTTACTCGACCATTTGTGATCAGTTTATTAGCTAAATATTGAATGGAAGAGTGACCAGTGTACAAAAAGAATTGGTAGCCGGTAATGTAGTGTCTAAATTTGTTTATTGCATAAATAATAGCTAAGAATTATTTTTCTGCCACTCTATAACTAAGTTCTATAGAAGTGAGATTTTTGTTAATATAATATATGACATAAGGTTTCTTATACTCCTACTAGCCGAGGACAATGCCTATAACTACATCTGATGTGTCCCTGGAGATGTGTAAAGGCAGCTCCCAGTTTGGTCCATATAATACCGGTGCTATTGAGACTAGTTTCTTTAAACCTGCAAAAAATGTGTCACACTTGTCAGAGCAACTAAAATCAACATTTCCAGTTAGAGCATATAAGGGTGCAACAGTCTGTGAATTTTTATAATAAACCTACAATAATAACCTACATACCCAAGAAGTAGCATACCTCTGTTTGAGTGTATGGGGTAGGTAGTAAAATAATTACCTATATTTTTGTTGGATCTACCTGTATTCCTGTTACGAATATATAATGTCCGAGGATCATGCCCTTAGTCATCATCACATGACACTTGACATTTCTTAAATATAACATGGTAGAAATGCATCATTCTAAGACCATTTCTAGCATTTGTAATGCTTGATCGAAGTCATCCCCATATGGAGCAAATTCATCCATATATACCTCAAGTCCTTCATTTATTAGATGAAAAAAATGTTTAGTATAGCTCTCTGGAACATGGCTGAGGCATTACAAAAGCAAAATGGAAATACCCTGTATGCGAATGTGGCCTAGGGACAGGTGAAGGTTGTTTTATCTTGGTCTTCAGGGGCAATCTGAATTTGATTGTAGCCACTGAAACCATCTAAAAAGGAGAAGAATTGCTTCCCTACCAAGGTATCAAGGACCTGATCAATGAAGGGCAAGGGGAAGTGATCTTGCTATGTTGGCTTGTTCAGCTCCTGATAGTCTACACAAATACACCACTTCCCATTTTTCTTAGGGAGGACCACCAATGGAGAGACCCATTTACTGTCGGAGATAGGATAAATAAAATTTACATCCAGCAGCTTTTTCAATTCCTCTTTCACAATGTCCTTGAGGTGTGGGTTCAACCTCCGTTGAGGTTGCTGGTGGGTTGAGTGTCCTTCTCTATATAGATGTGGTGTGTACATAGTTGTGGAGTCCCAGGAAAGAGCCCCTTTATTTTTCTGTAAGACTTGGATAAGCTTCTGCTATTATTCACTATCTAGATTGTCATTGATATTTAGAACTTTGCCTGGCTCAATCTCAACCGGTTTTCTGTTATGAACATCAGTCGTCTGAATATGTTTGTCATATGTATCATTCAGGGGATCTTCCATGGCTTCGTTATCAAGGATTTATTTCAACATCTAACACTGTACGTTACTCACATTAGCTGGATGATTTATAAAATTATTGATAATGTCATCTTCAGTCCAATATTTAAATTCCAGTGCCTCTACTACTATGAGTGGTGAATGGATGCTCTCTTCTAGGTACGCTAGTGGCTGGTTACATATTTTTACAATGGGCAAACTTGGCCTCGCAAGAGGATATAACACCAACTTTTTTATAGCATCCCCCTTTGTAATAGTCATGCTGTCTTCTCGGAAACCAATATATGCATCAACTATTGTGACCCAAGGTCGACCCAGAATCAGAGGGTGCCCATCCAATTGACTCCTTGGGTTTATAGCTAGGGAACCTACTGGATATTTCCATGAGTCAAAAAAAACTGTGATATATTGTAAAATCCCTTCTGGTCTTACCACCGATCGGTCAACAAGTTCTAATAAAGTGGTGGTTGGTTCCAGGGTTGTGATACCAAGTGCTAGACAAGTTTCTATTTTTAATATGTTAATGGTGACTCTTAAATCAACTAGTGTATTTGGAAAAGGGCGGCCATATATCTGAACTATTACTATGGGGTTTCTAGGATTTTCATACTTTATTGGAGTTTCCTCTGCCGAGAGTAAATCAGATAAGGTTCCTACAACATGGATAGTGGGTCAAGTTTTTACCTTCCTCGCAAGATTCCTTACACATAGTTCTTTAATTGTTTTGGCGTAGAGGGGAATTTATTGAATGGCCTGGAGGATAGGGATATTAATACATAAATTTTTTAGTTCCCCTATAATATCGAAATCAAGGTCGGTGATCGGTTTAGGTATCGTTAGTCCTTCGGGGAATGAAGGAGAAGTGACTATAACTTTTTTAGGGTCATCATGATGATCTGTCTCTTCCCCTTGCTTTGATTCAATATTATTTAAAGGTGGTGGAATATGTACAGGTAGAGTTACATTTTCAATTAAAGGCTATTCCCTATTTTCCTCAGGGGTGATGACATGCCCTGACGTCAATATGAGCTCATTACATTCTTTCTGCTCAATATCATACTCCGGGTTTTCAATAATCTCTACCAAGTAGACTGGTCTGTTATTAGGATTCAGGTTCGGCTGAGCTGGTAGCTGCGGCCACAGAAGAGGTTGAGAATTCTATTGTAATGTATAAGGAGCTGACAGTGTGGGTTAAGTCTGAGGTCCCATCCCCACAGGTACATTGGATATCCCCAGAGATTGCTGGCAATTTGTAGAGCAGTTTAGACTTTGAGAGGTGGAAGTATGCCACTAGGATTGATAGGAATTACCTTGCTAAACAAGAGAAAAAGGAGAATTTGGCTAGCCATTTCCTGGAAAATATTGTGTTGGCCAAGATTTCATCGAGATTGGCAGGCTCTACCAATTTGGGTACAACGATTTGCCTTACCAGGCTACCCCAAGGTTTTGTTGTTGATTAAACTATGAGGAAGGAAAGAATTGGGGTGTGTCTTATGACATACCTGTAGGCTTAGCTTGCCATTGTCGACGCTAATTCATCAGATATACCAGTTTCATTTCTTCCTCTGCTTCTTTGAATACTAATTTCAACCCTAATAATGTTGGACATTGTTCAGTGTCATGATATTTAGTATAGATAGCGCAAGTCTGAACCATGTCTAATGGGCATTCCCATTGGTTGTGCTTCTTTCGACAACGTGGGCAGAAGATGACCAAATTTTGTTCCACTGAAGCCTGTTTTTGTTTACCCTGTAGGATGTTCAACAATGTTGTAAGAGTGCCCAAGATGTTTGTCCTAAAATCTTCGATGAGTTTACCGATCTCCATCCGTGTTACACCTCCACTATGTGGTTTGCTTCATCTTCTCATGGGATCTCAGCTTCCTACTGTTGTGTGTGTCCTTCCCTACGAACACCTAATACACAAATGAATAATTTCATCATAATATGCTTGAGAAATATCTCCTTTTCCCATTAGGTTTAGAGTTTCTACCCATTCCTCTTTCATTCCTTTAATTAGGATAGCTCTTAGGACTTCTTTTGGTAGGGCAATGTGTCAAGACCTCTGCAAATTATAATTAAATCATTCTACATATTCTTCTAGTGTTTCAATATCTTTTGTAGTCATCTTAAAAATCTCATCTTTTAGTTCCCTAGTTTTACAAAAGTCCTGGTATCTTTTGAGGAAGGAGGTTTTCATTTCATCCCAAGAATTGATAGCTCACCCACCTAGACCCATAAACCATCATAGAGCTTCCCCTTTCAGAGTGGAAGGGAATAGTTTTAGATTTTGGGGGTCAGTGGTATAG
Source organism: Pinus taeda (assembly GCA_000404065.3). NCBI lineage: Eukaryota > Viridiplantae > Streptophyta > Pinopsida > Pinales > Pinaceae > Pinus > Pinus taeda. The sequence continues at coordinate 1,611 of APFE030818004.1, read as the reverse complement.
TCATACACTCTACAAAGGACATTAAACTCAAACAGGAAAGCATCAAGATCCTCTGTGATCATTCCGTGGAAAGTTGGGATGCTCTATAGAGGAATATCATTCAATAGAGCATTAGCCACCTAGTCGACTATGGGGTACTCTAATGTTGAGGTTTGACCTTGGGGTGGTTGATCTGCCATTTGGTCAAAGATGTGCCAATAATCTTTGGGGATTTCAAGGGGTGCTTCTAGAGTAAGTAGAGAGTTAGCAACCCGAGCTGGCTTTGTAGCACTACTTAGGTCTGGGATCTTAGGGGATCCTTTTTCAGAAAACTATGTTTCTACCTTAGTAGCCCCACTAGTTTCTCCTTTTCCTTCTCTTAAGTTACAATATTTTACCTCTTGTAGAGGATCAGAGTGTAAACTTATTGTAGCCTGAAGACTTTGTTCTGATCCTCCTACTCGGCTTTGAATCTGAACATAAGTTGCAAATGGTGAGCCTGTTGCTTGAGGGATAACAATAGAACTTTTTCCAGGTATAGCCTAGAATCCTACTAACACTTGAGACTCTGCTCTTCTTACAATTTCGTCTATAAAGGTCGTTCTCTCAAGGTTCACCGATCGCTTGGGTTTTGTCAGTTTTTGTGGAGGATTATGCTATTTTTCTATTTTTCTATTCCTAGTCATTCATAAAAACAAAGCCTATTTAACCTATAAGGTTTTGTTGTAAAGTGGGCAGGTAAGCAAGCACTTTACTTGCTAGGTACGTAGGTTCTTACCTTCCATTTTTTAAACCCAATTATTTCATACCAAAAGATAAAAACAATCACTTGAAACACTCTCCCTGGAAACGATGCCAAAATGTTGCCTCACTAAGATGTCCTTTTATAGGAAATCTCAATCCCTACATTAGTTGTTAACCCGAGATAAGTCTTTTTCTCTCAAGAGTGTCAGCATAGTATATGCAGTGAATATAGAGGTTATATAATGATGAATCATTGCAATCACTAATGACTAATTCTTCAATTCAATTCACACAATTATGGAAAGAACTATCTACGGGAGAAATACTCTTAACACACTCTGCAATTCTATGCAACTTGTTTTGAAATCAATTGAAACTGAATGCAAATAAGAATCACACTTGGAATTGTTCAAATATACTTAAGGCTAACTTACTAAATCAAGGAAAGAAACTATAACTATTGAACAACACTGATAATCTATAGGAACCCAAGTTAACCTGCAATTCTCAATTGAATAGCAACAGTAATTGAATAGCAATTAGTAATTGAACAAAAAACAATAATTGAACGATAATCAGTAATTGAGCAACAAACAAAAATAAAGGATTTCTAAATAGCAAATGATATATATTGCAATCTATGGAAGTTAAGTAGAATTATCTCTAAGATCTATTGTAAGATCAATCAAATGAATGACCATCTGCTATTAACACCAATTCACTCATTCCAATCAAAGCACTTCTTAAGTGTTACACTGAAATTTGTCACCATGACTATCTGCAGTTAATATGGCTCCATCAATAGTCATATTATCCTCCTTGTCAAGCCTCATACCTCTACTCTTCATGTCAAACTTCAAAAAGAGAGAAAGTCAGTTAAAAACATGT
>APFE030818003.1:0-11770 GCA_000404065.3 Pinus taeda | reverse complement strand
TTATTAATTTAGTTAAAATATATTTTCCCTTGTTTGGTTACAATTAGATGCTTTATTTATTTGTTTTTTATTATTGTTTTTTAAGTCTACCAAGCTATTTAATAGAATAGGCCCTCCGATAACAAATAATATTATATAAATAATTATTAAATTCATTGAAATAGAATTTTCTAGATTTAGTTATTCCTAAGAGCTAGTTCTTAACTAAACCCTTAATATTTTAACATTCTAATATTATGTACATAATTATTAAATTCATTAAAATAGGATATTCTAGATTTAGTTGTTCATAACACCTAATTTTTAACAAAATATTAAATAATATTTTTCTTACCTTAATAACTAATTTTGTAATGACTAACTCTCGTCAATGACGCATCCATGCTATTTATTTCCATAGATTGATTGATTTATCACCTTGTCGTGAGGATGAACCACATTAGTTGGTTAGAAATATCGACCAAATCCTAATAATGTGATTAATCCGGAAGACATTTCTACATTATGGATCCCAAAGTCTTAGATCTAACATGTTTATTCTTGTTTGGTTTTCTTTGAAGAATAGCCATGGATTGGTAGTTTGGAGGGTTCAATACACCCTTAGGTTTCTAGCCTTGTTTCTTTTTGGGTAAATAGCTTTAGATAGTAAGAAAAATACTCATGCAAACAAAATTAGAATATATCGGACATGAAATCTTGTTGAACATTGTATAAAAATTTGAGAACTTTGTTAGCTATACTATGAGAGATGCCTTTATATGCTCAAAAATTCTATCTCAAATAAGTGTCTCGGGGAAGATCATCATAACTCTCTTTTGATACATTAAAATTGAATTTTGTAAAAATTGGTCGAAATTTGAGAGAATCTAGATTCTTGGGTACTATTTTAATTGCCAAATGTTGAAAGAGTGCCTTGTGGTAGTCCATACAAGTTCGGTCTATTCCGCGAGTCCATAAGGAGGTCATCTTTGGAGATTTGGTGTAACATTGACTTGAAGAATATAATCTCAATGTAACTAGTGTTGTTGGAAACATGATTCCATAGGAGAAAATTTTGTATGTTGAAAGGCCAATATTATAGAGATAGAATAATTTCAAGATCGATATCCAGAATCAAAGGGAAAAGCTATGTATTTTTAAAGTTTGCATCACTTTTGTTTGACAAAATAATATGAAGCGATTCAGACGGCATAGTAAAAGAAAAAAAGGTTGAATGGTGATAAATATTAAGCAAAAATATTCAATGGTGGAGTGTGCTTTTTCCAAAATGTTTTCCATATTAAAAATTAAAAAATATAAAGAGGGTATGTGAGAAAAGAATAATGAAAGGAAAAAAAGAAAAGAAAAGGATAAAAGAAGTAAAAAAATATGAACCCCAAAAAGAAATAAAAATAGATCATGAAAGTGTGAAAATGTAAATGCCACTACTCTCTACTTTAATGCAAAAAATAAGATTTTGTGCATCTTGTAAGAAATGCTACAATCCATGATGGTCAAATAGTTTAATCTTGATTCATCCATGCTTTAAATTTCATGTTGATAGATAGAGAATAAAGATCTAGCCAAACTGTTATATCTTGGCACATCATTAGTTAGGTAGAGAATAAAAATGAGCTCATGAGTTTAATGTGAGCCATTGGAAGTTATAAGGTTAGAACAAGATAGCTTTCGAATCAAAATAAAATGAAATAAAGGGTCAACAAGCGAAAATGCACCCATTGAAACGAAGAGAAAATGTTAGGGTAAATAAAGGGTAGGTAGAAGAAATGTTGCAAATGCACAAGGTTACTAAGTAAAAAACACATTTATCATGCTTAATCCTATGTTTCATGTACATGAGGAATTGTGAGAATGAAAGGATATTCACCAAGCTTTTTTACTAATTTCCCCTCATTTCACTACACCCCCACATACTTATTTGCTAATTTACCCATTTTTCCCTTCATTACTTATAAATACCATTTTCCCCTCATTCTCACCTTTACCCCTTGGTTTAAAACACTCCCCTAGAAATTACCCTTAAAAAAATCATCCCTCGTACTAAAAACCCCTTTCCTAGTGTGAAAACCATTCCCCATTACAAATATTGCTTTCCCCACTTATTAATTTCTCTATTCCCCTTCAAAACATACAAAACCATTTATCCTAAGTTTTTTCTATGCCCTCACATTATCCAATTTCCGTCCCCCACTTTATATTTCCCTGAAACTCTTTTTAACCCAATAACCCTTGGTGCAGTTAAAAAACCTCTCCCACATAACCGATGGCCCCATCTTCTGTTGTAAAATCTAATTCTTCCTCCTTTAGCTCAAACTCTATCTTCTTATGTTCCTTTAACAAGACTTCATGTCTAATAACATATTTCACCTCTCTAAAGGCCACATATTGATTGTACACAACCTTCCTTATTTATGAGTTCCAAATCTTATAACCTTTTAAATCATCCTTATACCCAATGAAGATGCACTTTTTAGATTTACTATCCAACGTTTTTATTTTCTCATTTGGAGCATGTACATATGCATCACATCGAAATACCCTGAAATGTGAAAGAGAAGGTTTCTTACGAGTCAATACCTCTTGTGGAGACTTATCCTCCAACACTGATGATAGTGATATGTTAACCGGGTAACATGTAGTCTCCAGTCCCCCTCTCGAGAACTCTTATCCTAACCCCACATCACTAAACATGCTTCTTGCCTTTTCCATCAACATCTTGTTCATTCTTTCTGCAACTTCATTTTCCTGAGGTGTGTATGGAGTGGTCTTCTATCGTGCTATACCACACTTCTTACAGAACTCTTCAAATTCCTTCTTGCAAAAATCTCCACCATTATCTAGCCTTGGCACCTTTATATTTTTACCTCTCTGTTTTTCCATGAGAGATTTAACATATTTGAGCCCATCAAAGACTTCAAAATTCTTCCTCAGGAAAATATATCCTTGTATTCCTTCAGAAGTCATCTATAAATGATACATAATATAAAAAATTTCTCATTGATGGAACCGACATAGGTCCAAACACATCACTATGTACAAGCTCTAATATTTGTTTCGCTCTCTTACGACCAGAGGGGAAACTCACCCAACTCTACTTCCCATATACACAATTTTCACAAAAATCAAAATCTAGAGACGAACTAGACATAACTTCTACCATACCATTACCATGTGGAATTTGAAGAGCCTTCTCTCTAATATGTCTAAGCCTTTGATTGCATAGCATGGTCCTTTCTCGAGAGACCACTAGATTTTCTACTCCACTTTGAGGAATCCCACCACAGTTCCACCCATAAATAATAGTGCTACCCTAAAGTTTGTATAAAGTTCCAATTCGAATAGTGTTCTTAAACCTACATCATCGAACTTGGTTACATAAATCAAATTTCTTGCCTATGAAAAAATATGCAGAACAGTGGGAAGTGTTCTAATCCTTCCACCTTGAAACATCAACTTGTATTTTCGGCGACCCACAATTCTAGCATTCATGTGACCCCCTAATAAGACATCACCACCATCATATTTGTCTTACTCCCAAAACCACTCCCTATGGGGAGTAAAGTTAAAGGATGCACCTACGTCAATCAACCATGCCTCATGATCTACATGTGTACATGAAGAAGAAGCCAAGTACACACCCCACCTTCATCTAAGGTGGTTTTCGCCTCTGCAGAAGGAGCACCATCACATCCCTTTCCTTCCTAAGGAGCTTTAGATTTACAATCCCTTTTGAAGTGCACTTCCTTTCTGCATTTCCAGCACAACTTTAAAGTTTTTTCTATAGATTTAGATCTTCCTCTAGATTTAGATGTCCCACTCGAGAACTTATTTTTGTTTATGTTTTGGGACGAACCTCGTACAGACAAGGCATAAACATTTTGGCCCTCCATATTTTTCTGTCTCATCTCCTCTCGTAGCAAGGATGAGACTATTTCATCAAACTTTAAGGTATATGCGTTGCTACTTATTACAACAACAAGAATATCCCACAAATCTCGTAGAGAGAAAAAAAAACTAATGCATTTATCTTCATCTAAAATTTTAATATCAACAAATAATAACTTGCTTACCAAAGTATTAAAGGCATTCACATTCTTTGTCGCTGAGTCTTCGTCTGTCATCCTCATGTTATACAGCTTTTTCCGTAGGAATGATTTATTGACTCGAGACTTTGATTGGTACAAAGTCCCTAACTTGTCCCACAAAGCCTTCACCGAAGCTTCCCCTCATACATTAGCAATATTGAATCTCAGTCACGCAATTGTATTGTACTCATTGCCTTCCCATCCAACTTAATTGAGTCTTTATCTTACATTGTTGTAGGTTTACTACCCGGATCTACTCTAATCCATTCATATTTATCCACCAACACATCCTCCATCTTGAGTTTCGGAAACTCAAAACTTTCACCATTAAATTTCTCAATCTCTATCTTTCCAATATTTGCCATATTCTTTCACCACAAGAATCAATCTCGCAGATCTCCTAGTGAACAAGGTCTAGCACACGCTTCAACAAAAACCACTCAGTAACAAAGGCATCCCCTTGAAGTCAAAACAATTCTAATACCAAATGTAGGTTTTAACCATGTACATAAATTATGTGCATACAAATTCTAAAAATAGGAAACAAACAATGGGGAGAGCAAAAAACATAAAACATATACACATAGCGATTTTCCCTTTAATACTAAAACTACGAGATTGATTATTCATTATGTTCCTTTCAATGTTACAATACATATATATACATGTAGAAGCAACCATAAACCCAATCCATTAACCATAGATTAGAACATAACCATAGTTCCCTTGACCGGATCTACAAAATACCATGGACAAAAAAACATTATGTCCAAAAACCATCTATGAAATCCATGCACAAAACCATAGGTAGGTCTCCCACCTAATATAGGGTCCAAAAAATTTTCCAACCAGTGCAACGGGGCTATTGCCCCTATCGGGCAACCACCCCACTATGTCCGAGAGGAGCACCTCACACAAAGTACATGGGACCTTCATGTTGGTTCTTTTGTACACTAGAGTTTGTTCTCTTTCCTTTTAAAAATTATATAGGTATTTTCATTTATATGAGGATGTTATTCAAAGCATTATATATATATATATATGTGTGTTTGTGTGTGTGTGTGTGTGATTTTATTATATCATATATAGATTATTTGGTGGAATTGGTATGTAATGCCCTTTTAGAGCCATGACACAAGGTTTGTCTTGTTTATTATTATAATAGCCTCTATTGGTTCTCATACTATCCCATACTTGGCATATACGGTTAACTCATGTTTTTACCAATGATATTATAAGGAGTGCCTTAAGAATGCACTCTCTCACACACTTATCTATATCCAAGGGAATTTTCATAAAAGAAAGATGGGGTGAGCTTAATCCACTTATGTATACATAGGTCACAAATCCATTAACATAATACCTTTGGGAAGAATATGAGGGTTCAACCATTACTTCAAGGTATTTCCATAATTTTTAAAATTAGTGACATAATTAATGTGCTTATATGTGTTTGTGTTAGAAGACCATTAGTATAATGTCTAAGAATGCAACCATGAAGTTTGACCATTACCTCAAGCTAATCCCATAACTTTTAAGATAAGTAGCCCTCACTAGAATTATACTTTTACCAAAAAAAAGTCTTGGTTGGCAAAATTACATCTAATTAGTTAAAATAATTTCTACTTTGAAATTTCTTTGAATTCATTTTAAAAATATACTATACTAATTATTAATCAATTTAAAACATATTTAATAACATAAAAGGGACTTTAATTATTAAGCTACCATATACATAACAATACCATGAGAAAAACCAAAAACTCCAAAATTTTATATTTTTTACTGTATTTATAATTTAATTGTATTTTTTTTAAATGAGTGAAAATTTATAGAATTTTCATTTCAAGAGACGCGATTATTTTATGATTTTCTTTCTGGTCTCTGTGGTTTTATTCCGGCCATTCATGCCGTGTTGTTGCCGTTTTATTTTATTTCTTGCGGGTTTTTATTGTGTCAAATGAACTTTGTGTATGCATACTTTTCCTTCACTTTTGATCCAAGGGGAATACGACTTTATTACTTTTTTAAGATTTTGCAACTGTGTATTGTCAGTGATTGCGCTCTTAACCATTGGGCATTCTGTCATGCATTTTTTGTTATTTTTTACTTGTGCTGATGAGATTAAATGATATTTGCTTAGAGTTTTTGACTTTTACTTCCATAAAATGACTCTCATGTATTGATTTGACACCATATATCCAGGGGTGAGATAACTTTTATATATGCATTGATCATCCGCCATCTATTCGCTAATGAGATGCTACTTACATTATACACCTACGTACACACCTGGACTTAACTCCCTGTAGGTTGTGTGTCCCCCACTTCTTTGGTATGCCTTTGAACCCTAGTGGAGGATATAAAAACTCCCCACTCTCCCCCACTCTTCTGACCTCTTAAATCTGGCAAGTCGTAAGCAAAACACAATCGTGAAACTCTACTCCCTTTATATGGTCACCTATTATTCATCTCCGGGTGTCATAAGTTTGAGCCATATCTCCAAGTGAGCCAAAGCTGGTGAGGATGTAACCTTACCCTGTCGTGAGAAACTTCTAACTCCTCACTGTTACTCCCGAGCCTATCACGCGTACCAAAATATGATTATTTGGTATTGGTACTTACTAATACTCGTTAAAATCATTGTGGATTTTTACCGCTTCTATAGTGCTTGCTGATAGCCTTTTGAATCTTTGTAAATTTTGAAGCATATGTAAAGTAGTCATTGACAGTATTTCAAATCAATGTGGATTTTTGTAATATCTATGGTGTATCGTAATTGCTGATGGTCGTTTAAACTATTGATTAGTTTTAAGGTTTTGCGTAGTATTTGAAGTTTAAGCGCTGTGTATACGGAGTGTTTTCGTTCTGTTGTAAAATGCAATTGCACTTGGGCTTTAACTAGGTGTGTTGGTTGTTGTGACCATATAAGGAGGGTATCCCTTCACATGAGCAGCGATAAATATTTCCTGAAAAACAACTAGAAGATGGGCTCACTCTAGCTGATTATAATATGGAAAACCACTCAACTCTTCGCTTACTTTTGCGGTTAAGGGGAGGCATTTCCATCCAGGTCAATACCCTTACAGAAATGGAAGTCTAGATAGATATTGAACCCAATGATACAATTGATCAAGTTAAGCAGCCAGTTGAGGAAAATGAAGGAATATCGCCTATACAGCAAAGGTATGCAATACTCCTAGATCCATGTGCAAGTATGTGTGCCTTTTATAATATAATTTAGTTCTTTTATAATATGATTTCATCTATTTGGGTGTCTTTCGTAATATAATTTAGTTATTTTATAGTATGATTTCATTGGGCAAGTGACTCTATATGATTGTAAGTTAAGTATATGTGTTTTCTTAGAGTCTAAATTATAATTGGTTTAATTCAATGTTGCAGCATTGAGTTTTTCAGGCTCAAGCCACATGTGCATTATCATCAGCTTTTAGGATTTTTTTCAAAATTTTGTATTTATTTGGGTTTTTAAGTAGCTTCTAGGATTTTCTGCAAAATTCTGTATTTATTTGGGTTTTGAAGAAGCTGGTCTGTTTCATGTTTCTGTCATGTAAAGAATATCTTTCAATTTTATCTCTTCAACCATTGGGGAGGAAATACTTAGGCAATAGGTGCAATTTTCGGTCTTTGTTTTTTGGAAGGTCATTAGTGTTTCATGTTTTTGTTAGTATAGTTTTCTTTGTAACACTTGATCTTCTCTTGGGAGGTTAGATAACAACTTGTGTTGTAAGTTGTATATGCTTTTAGTAGTCTACATAGCAGATTGACTTCTAAGCTGAGAATCTTTTGTGATTTGAAATTTGCTAGTCAACATGATTATACTATATATATTGAGAGATTATAAAACAAAACAAAAAATTAGTTGTAAAATCATTTATAATAGATGTAATTTTGCATTTTATATTAAATTCAAAAGAGATACTTTGTGTAGGATAAAATATTCAAATGTTGAATGATGTACATAAATAAATTTCTAATTTTTATTGAACGAATGTTTTTTTTAATACTAAAAAATTTTGTTTTCATGCCCATTGCAGGCTCATTTATGTAGGAAAACAAATGAATGATGAAAGGATACCCAATGAGTACAACATTGGGGGTGGTTATGTTCTTCATATGGCTCTGGGTGGGGGTTGTTAGTGATATGGATAAGAAATATTTGTTGCCACTCAATATTCAATTCTGAATCAGTTTTAACAAAGTGATGTTAGTGATATGGATAAGAAATATTTTTTGCCACTCAATATTCAATTCTGAATCAGTTTTAACTAAGTCATGAAGATTATGGATGCATTGAGTTACCTAGAATTGTCCATTTTCCTAAGGTTTCTAATGTCTTATTCTCCTCAAAATTAACCAATTGGTCTAGGTGGGGGTTGTTATTGAGATGGAGATTAAATGCCTGGAAAATACAAACATAGAATGGAATAAGTGATATGCAAGATATGAGATTAAGAATCTTGTGGTGTGATTTCTTTGAGATATATGAATTGTGATTGGATGGAAGCTAGGTGGGTATAATCTTTATTAAAAGTTATAAACAATGATGGACATGGGAGAATGTAGCCCAACCAACATCTTTGACACCACCACACTTCCTTGTTACTGTCTAAAATGATGGTGTGATATTTTTGTGGATAAGTAGCCTTTCCTCCTGAAGGATTGAGATATCTCCCATAACCTTTCCTCACATTACTGGAACAATTGGGATCTCCCTCATATTTTGGTAGTATTGTTGTATCCAGATGGCCATATGTTGTTGCAAAAAAAACACTAATGGTACATACATCATAAATAGCCCCACTTGGTTGAACAATACCTGCAATCCATGACACAACATCACAACCACTCTAATTAGTTGTACAATAGTAACATTCCATCATACTTCATCATATTCAAAGGAAATTCACCATGCATCTCTACATGGTCACTACATATTGACAAATTCTATGGAATTTCATCAAAGTAATTTGTTGAATTTGTGGTGTAGATATTTCCATTATTGTAGGTCTCTTCTAATGAAAAGTGAAAATTGATCTTATTAGTGGAGTGCATTTTATTATAGCCAAATTTTATGGAGGTCCAATCTTTTATAATGTGAGGTATAGAAAATTGGTATAGAAAACTAGTTTGTAAATCAAAATCAAATTACCAATTGTGCAAAATAAACCCAGAAACCAATGAGAAAAGGGATGAAGTGGTCACCAAATAGGAAGAAAACAAAGTTAACAATGATTAAAGTCCTAAGTTACTTACCATAATTATATTTATAATTTTACCACACTTACCATTTTAGTTGCTCCACCACAAAATTGTACTCCAATTTGTATAATTATATTTATAATATTACCACACTTATCATGCTACCAACACCACCAAAAATTTTGAATTTGATGTGGATGTTACAATTTGGTTGAATATTGTGTTAGGTGGAATACATAAAATGAGATTAAAAGAACTAGTAGTGCATTACATAAAATGAGACTAAGAAAATTATAAATTTATTAATGCAATTTAATTGGTAAATGTGATGGAAAGACCAATTGAGTGGGTAATGGAAACATGAATTGACTAACTTAGATTAATGGCAAGAAACTAGAGGATAGAAAAACTGAGTTATTTGGAAAATTTATCCAATTTTAAAGAAAAAATGATTTGGAAAATACATTAAGATAAGAAATAATAGCAATGTCCATCTCAGTGTTAATCCAATAACAATTAGTTGAATGTTATGTTTGTCAAAAAATACACTAATCAAATTTATTAAGAAACCTCACACCCACCTGTCAGACTAACACTTCCTCTGCACACATCAGTCTTACAATTCATCACATGAGAAATATATACATGAAACACACAAAAAAATGAACAAACTCCTTAAGGTTTTGTTTGAACTATCACTCCATTAATAGATTTCTTCAGAAATGGATTCATAGACATGCCTAAAGCTTAGCTAAACAACTCAAACTTGATTCTACCAAGAGTTTTGGTAAAAATAACATGAGCATTGTCACAACTATTACAATACCCAATATGGATTTCTTTTCACTCAACTTTCTCCATGGAATATTGGTGGACATCGTATGAGAGACATGAAACTTTGCTGAACATCTTACAAAAGTTTGAGAGCATTGTTAGCTATACTATGAGAGTGTTTTTATATTCTCTAAAAATCTATCTCAAACAAGTGTCTTGGCTAATATCATCATAACTCCCTTTTCATATATTAAAATTAAATTTTGTAAAAATTGGTCTAAATTTGAGAGACTCTAGTTTCTTGGGTACTATTTTAATTGCCAAATGTTGAAAGAGTGCCTTGTGGTAGTCCATACAAGTTCCATATTCCACCAGTACATAAGGAGGTCATCTTTGGAGATTTCTAGTAACATTGACTTGAAGAATATAATCTCAATATAACTAGTGTTGTTGGAAACATGATACCATATGAGAAATTTTTTTATGTTGGAAGGCCAATATTATAGAGATAAAAAAATAATCGAACCTAGAACTAGCGAGGGTTTGATGGCGAGAGCGCGCGCAGGCGTTTTGAAGTTTTAGGGTTTCCTGACAGGAAGCCTGCGGCGGCAGAGCTCCTGCTCTGCATCTTCAGAACTGATTCACCATTGTTAGCACTCCAGGACGTAAGCAGATCAGGCGGCTCCAATGATTCCCCCACAAGGGGATGGGGCAGTCCTTAGGCCCGACGATGGACGCCATCAAGGACCTGAAGGTAATGCAAATCCAGATTCAGCCAATCAAGGAAAATCCGCACCGGAACCACAGACAGATGCCGATCTTCAAGGCTCAAATGAACAACAAAAGGTTAGTTCGTCCACCTGTAAACCTGTTGCCACACATAGGCCAGAAGTTGAACTGCCTAGTGAAAGAATAAATGGAAGAATACAATACATGTATGATCATGCACTCATAGGAAAATTTTTGGGCTTCTGGCCAAATGAAAGAGCTCTAAGAGGTTGGATAAACCATAAATGGAAGCCCAAGGGAGAAATAACCCTTCTCCTAGGACCCAAAGGTTTCTTTACAGCTATCTTCAACTGCTTGGAAGATAGAAATAGGGTGTTTGATGGAGGGCCTTATTTTTTCAACTCAGCTGGGCTCTATCTTAGACAATGGGCAAATCCAGATAATGAAGACCTTAGCTATGCGCCGGTATGGATCTGTCTCTACTCTTTGCCATGGGAATACTGGGATGAAGATTTCCTAAAGTCCATTGGATCAATGATAGGAGATTTCATAAAAGTTGATGAAGAAACCAAAACGGTGAAACCCACCACTTATGTCTCATACGCTCGGATCTGTGTTTACATGGATCTAAAGCAACCTTTGCCGGACACTGTCAGACTTTTCCATGAGGATCATGATTGGATCCAAGTGATTGATTATGAACAAGTACCATTTCGATGCAGAAAATGTCATGCGATTGGCCATTTATTCCGAGATTGTCCCCTGAATAAGAAAGAAGCAACACCACTGAATCCAGAATCACAGCAACAGAATGGCTTCACTAAAGTGACCAACCGCAAGCGAAGCAACAGGAAGATGAACGCTCCTCCAAAACCCCCACCAGGGGAGAACCATAACCCTTCCACCAGCAATAGTTTTGAAGCGCTAGCAAAAATGACATCGCCAGATGAACTCAGCAA
>APFE030817996.1:103517-130966 GCA_000404065.3 Pinus taeda | reverse complement strand
CCTTAATATTTATGCTCCATGCAGGGACCGGGCTCCCTTCTGGGACTCGCTGTTTGCATCTGACATCTTAGACGAGGATTCCTTGCTGATCGCCGGCGATCTGAATTTCACTCTCTCCTCTGATGAGTGCTGGGGCTCATGCAGGAAGAAGGATCCCCTATCGGACAAGATTAAAATGGAGCTTCTCAACAGGAATTTAGTGGACGTCCTTCCAGAAAAGCTAATGCCGACCTGGGAGAATGGAAGGATGGGTATGGCATACATAGCGAAGCGAATAGACCGCTTTCTCATCAAAGTTAACGTCATTGAACATTGGGGAATGCCGGCATCTTCCATCGCAAATGAGTCTCTGTCCGACCATAAGCCCATCATCCTGGAATGGCGCCCCACCCAGAACAGGAAAGAATATTATTTCAAATTTAATAGGATCTTTCTTGAGGATCCTGCTTTCATCGAGGTAATCACAAACTGCTGGAAAGATCTGAAAGGTGCCGAGGGGACGTCTTTCCTCACCTTCCGCGAAAAAATCCATAGACTAAAAATTATCTCAAAGGATTGGCAATACAGAAAAGTCAAGCAGGACAAGCAGGAGCTCACGAAAATTCAACAGGAACTGGACGCCATATCTATGACCTCTTTACACTCGATGCCGCTCAGCAAAAAAAGAGCCATATGGGACCTGGAAAATCGGAAACAACAGCTCTTAATAAAGCAAGAAAACACATGGCGGCTCAAAAGCAGAGCCCTCTGGCTCAAGGAGGGGGACCGCAACACAAAGTTTTTTCATGCCTTTGCGAATGCCAGAAAAACAAAAAACGCCATATGGAAAATTGAAGATGGCAGGGGCGGTTTCCACTTTACACAAGAGGCCATCTCTAGAGAAGCTACCAGAGTCTTTCAGGCTCAATACAACAGAAATCAAAGTAACACTTCTGATATGCTTTGGGCAGCAGAACACATGCCGGTTATGTTCGATGAAACGGCTTACCAAGACTTCATAAAACCTGTTTCGGAGGATGAACTACAAGCGGCCATGAAGGCATCAAAGAAGGACAGAAGCCCGGGGCCTGACGGGTGGCCCATCGAATTTCTCCAGCACTTCTATGAGCTTTTTAAATCGGATCTCCTGCGAATGATAGAGGCTTCTCGATTGTATGGCCACATCCACCCTGCTATCTCTTCAACGCTCATAGCTCTCATCCCCAAGAAGGATGCCTCTGTTTCCCTACAGGACTATCGGCCGATTGCCCTCTGCAACTCTATGTTTAAAATAGTCACAAAGATCATCGCGGAAAGGCTCAAGCCGATCCTCAATCGATATATCGACAAGGAACAACATGCCTTCTTAAAAGGACGCAACATCTGGGACGCGGTGGCGATGACCCAAGAATGCCTTTTCTCCCTCCGATCCATTAAAAAAAAGGCGGCCATTCTTAAGGTGGACTTGAAAAAAGCTTTCGACTGCGTCGACTGCGGTCTATTAAGGATCTTACTGGCAAAAATCGGCCTCAGGAAAATGGGCATTGAATGGGTCATGGCATGTGTTGAGAACACAAACTTCTCAGTTATTATAAATGGATCCCCTTCACCTTTTTTCACTGCAGAAAGGGGCCTCCGTCAAGGTTGCCCGCTCTCCCCGCTACTGTTTATTCTTGTCATGAATTCTCTTAGCACTCATATAAACCGAGCCTCTTCAGCACATGATATCTGCCCTATTAAAATTGCTAAGGATCTCCACCTCTCTCACAACATTTTCGTTGACGATATCCTTGTCTTTGCCATGCTGCAAAAGGATTCTTGGAGATGTATCCTACAGATTTTTCAAAGGTTTCAGTCGGCCTCCGGTATTTGCATAAACAAAAGAAAATCCAAGCTCTATCATAACGGAACAGATCAGGACACGGCCTCCTGGATTGCTGACCTTTTCGGCATTGAAGCAACCCCAATTGATTTGGGCATGAAATACCTGGGATTTACCCTGAAGCCGATGGGTTACAAGACAGGTGACTGGAATTGGCTTTTGGATCGCCTATACTACAGAATATCGGGCTGGGAATCAAGACTTCTATCTTTAGCAGGTAGACTAACCCTGATACAATCGGTTCTGGCTCAGCTGGCCACTTACTGGTCTCACCTCTTCTACCTCCCAGCTAAAATCATTTCCAAAATGAAGGCTTTAGTAGCTAATTTCCTGTGGGGAGGGAAAACCTTCCAATCCAAGCTACACCTAGTTAAGCTGGACTCCCTCACGCGCCCAAAGAAAACAGGCGGCTGGGGCATTCTGGACATGCGCAAGATGGGCAATGCGCTATTGTGTAAATCCTACATTCGGGGTATATACGGCAATGGTCCATGGAGCGTCTTCATCAACAGGAAATACCTCAAAGGAAAAGGCATAGAATTCTGGTACAGAAGGAATTCCATGGGGATCAAGCGCGGATCAGCAATATGGCTCAGTTTCTGTAAGAACAAAACCTTCCTCTTAAAAAATTTCCGCTGGTCGATTCACTCGGGAGCAAATGTGTTTCTTGGCAACGACCTCATCCGAAACGGTCTGCCATCCTTCCCCCATCCGTTTCTGATTGACTTTCTTCACTTGAGGGGCATATTTACCTGGGACCGCCTCATCAAATCCTGGAACAACCACACGCCTGTTTGGAAGGAAGCGGGGGACCTTTCCTTGCCCTCTCAGATCTGCTCTATTTGGGAATCCACGCGCACCGCTCTGCAGAGTATGGCCTTCAAACGGACAGAGCACAAAGACTCTCTTATATGGTGTCTGCCTCAATCGCCTCTTCCTGTTCGGGTCAAAGATCTTTATTCATCCTTGTCTATCTCTCCAGCTCCTCCAGGCAAGCCGATTTTCCCTCCCTCTTTCTGGAAATCATCCTGCCCTGTCAAGATGATCTTATTTGCCTGGCTTCTATTCTGGAACCGAAACCTTACCTGGGAGGTCTTACAGAACAAGGGATGGCAGGGCCCAGGCCAATGTGCTTTCTGCAAAACTGCGGAGGAGACAAACCTCCACATGTTTTTCACATGCCATGTAACCCTCCTGATTTGGCATGATCTTGCCTCCCTCTTGGATTTTCCTCACAATATTTTCAATTCTGTACAGCAAGGTTTTGATTGGTGGAGCTCACAATCCGCCCCCAGGCGCTCTCTGTTCATAATAGCTTGCTGGCACATTTGGCTGTGGCGGAACGACACAATTTTCTCCAGCTTTCGGAAGCCCACCGCTTCCATTCTCCTTGGAGTCACGTCCCTCATGGACGTTCTGGGGATTTAGCACCCTTTTATGCTTGTCTGCTCATGTTCGAGCCTTATGTTTTTAGAGTCTATAACACAGGTAAGATATTCAGGTTTTCATGCTGTTATTTTGATCTGGTCAACCACCAACCGGCCAGCCTAGCATCACATATGATCTTATATTTTAGGCAACTGATCTCGGCAACTAAATCATTGTCTCAATGACGATCCGCCTCTCGGTTTTGACTCATATCATCTGCAAAGAGTTTTATGTACAGCATTCCTATATATATATAAAACATCTGATTTTTCGTTTGAAAAAAAATATTATCCATTGTATTTTCAAATCAAAATCTTTAATGTCATGTCCGTTCAATGGATTGACTCGGATCGATGTTCTAGGCGAAATGAAAGGCAAAACATGTGAAAATGAAGTATTGTTATATGGAAAGTAGTAGATTATATTGTGTTTTTGTTTGTAGTAAAGAAAAAGAAAAGTTTGATTTTTCATTAATTTTGAAATTTTTAATAATTTTATAAAGTTGTGTAAAAATTAAATATTTTGAAAATTAAAAATAAATTTTAAAACTGGGTAAATTTGTTTTTTAATTTTTTTTTTGATGTTTATTTATTGAAATGAATTATTTTATTGTGTTTAAAATTGAATTGTCAAAGATACATAGATATAACAAAAAATTAAAAAAATCTTGTATTTAAGTGTCTTAACATTTAATAATAAATACACCTTTAAATATTAATGAAAATAAATAGTTATTGTGTGAAGTATGAAGTCAATTATCATATATTTAATAAAGAGTACACTTACCAAATTATTTTGATATTTATTTTGACTATATAATTTTATTAATAAAAATATACAATACATAAATATAGTCATTTATTTTATATTATATTATTTAATGTGCATATTTTAATTTTTTATTTAATATGATAATAAGTTAATAAAATAAATAACACACTTTAGTTACAAATTCATTTTAATTAATTTTTTTTCATAACATTTAGATTTCTTTTTAAATATTCATGTATTTTTTAGAAATTTTTTATTTATTTATTTTTATGTTTTATAATTAAAAAATTATTGTTTTTGCATTTCAAATTTAATATATTTATTATTTGTTTTACTATTTTTTTAAATAATAAATAATTTAATTTTTATAATATAAATATTATATTATAGGTAAAACTATTTTAAATTAGAGTTTATGAATGCTATGTAGCATATTTTTAGGCCAATAAGCCTTCTTTTAAATCAAATCTATCATCTACACTTCTCTTGTCATTTTGACGCATACACAGATTTTTATGACATTTATACCACTTTTCAGCGTTCCACTTCACACCTATTACACACTGTTTTCCCAAAATTCAGCGAAATTTATGTAAGTGAACATGGAGGATACTCGAATGAGAGAAGTAAGAGAACATGGAGGATACTATAATGAGAGAATTGCTGCGAATGAGAGAATTGCTCCGAGAAGAGTCGAAAAATCTAGCATACTTGGACCTTTCTGACGATGAATTCACAGGACCAATTACTGGTTCCATTGCTGATTTATCCGCGGTACAAGACATATATCACATCTATTTTCACTCCAATGTGAATCTGAAGATGCAGTCCCTCGGTCATATCGGTGTTGTCATCTTTGGTGGAGTGGACTCTGGCCAAAAACGGGAGGCTTGTGGCCTCTTACAGCTCCATTTCTTTGCCTCCCAAAGGCCGTGTGTTCGAAGCTATACAGGTGCCATAAATGTGCATAGAGCGGTATCTGGACAAGATTTTTTGAGGTATGTTAAAGTGCAATTTTTCTATACCTGTGACAGTCTATGCTTACATCGACCGCCTTATTCAATTCCATCCTCAATTCTGCATTACCTCTGCGAACATCCACAGGTTGCTCATTTATTTGCTTGAAGTCATAATACAAACGTGCAAATGGTCTCGGAAACAAATGCAAATTTGAGTCTCAACTTGAAATTTAAAATTTAAGCATGGATTTACGATTCTGGTTCATTTCATACACGCAAATGCTGTAGATAATTAAGTGGTCATCAAATTAATCTTATCCAACATAATCTATACTTGGAAACCATTCATTATATGAGATAACCATATGCCACTATCATGTTACTTGAAACAGGAAAGGCATTCACATAGTGTATTCCAGAATATTATTGAGTTCATAAGTGTTGAGCGGACTTTGAAAACCAAGCATGATATCTGAGAGTCGTCCATGTCACTGGAGTATTTACCATAAGACAAACTTAGCATGATTCTGATTATTATGTGTGCAACAATGCATCCAATTACATCTCAGAAAATTCTACAGAACTTGGTGCCTAGACAAATCAAAGCATGCTGTAAAACTTAAATTTGTGCGTTCAGGCTATAACTCTGTTTTAGAATCTCAGATTTTATAAACATCCAAACCATCCAAAGTTTCATCGACATCAAAGTACTGAAAATACATTAAATTTAGTGACAGCAAAATTCATAAATGTTTGTTTCAACGATATCAAAGGACTGAAAATACATTAAATTTAGTGATAGCAAAATTCATAAATTTTAAAACAAGGGTGTATAGAAATTGAACACGTCATCACTTTTAGATTTTTTAGTGTTGTTTAGGGTGTTTGGAATGTGAATTAGGTCTGGACAATGCCATCCAGATTTGCATTCTAATGCACCAACAACATATAATTATGCTAATAAAACCATCCAACCATTTAACATTGTTCAATTCTGTATGTACGAAAGGTCTTCTAGCTTGGTGTCTTAGCTATGGAGAGATTGTTTTGCCTCTCCATGAGCTTGGGTGTTGGGTGTGACATGCATGAGACATGCATGACATGCAAGCTATTTATAACTTCTTTATTATTATGTTTAAGAACAGAAGTCATGAGAGAAGTAAGTTCATTTATGTGACTGATTTGTTGTAACTCGACGATTTAATCTTAGCCTTTGATCTAGGCCTTATGAAGCTATAAACTGAGCTTAATAAAAGAGCCCAAGACACACAAACATTATTGAGCACTTGATCAAGTGATTTGCTAAGTGAGAAGACTCAACTTGACCAAGAAGATTCAAGATGACGTTGACGAGATTTCCGGAGGAAATCTAGAGGTTGAATTGGAGGAAGGAGGCCGAGTTACAAGTCTTCTCGTCAGCTATAATTTCCTATGTATTTCTTTGTGGGTGTGAACCATATCTTCTGAGTTTATAAAAATTTCAGAAGGGTTTTGTGGGTGAATTAAATTTTAGAAGGGTTTTGTGGATGAATTTTTCTTTTGTACCTGTCATTGATCTCTCACTTATTGCTGGTACAAAATTACCTATTAACTATCAACCTGTTTAGTTTTCAGCAATTCTGAAATTACAATCTCTCACTTATATCTGCTACAAAATTACATATTAACTATCAACGTGTTTAGTTTTCAGCCATTCTGAAATTTATTTGATAATGGGTATTTTTAAATTGCTGGGTGAAATTAAATCAGGGCATGGCCTAAATGTTGTCATTGATATTAAAAAATGAAACCGTGGATCAATAGCACAAATGGATTGCAATTTAGAAATTCTCACCAGCCCTTTTAAACCCTTACACTATATAAAAATAACCTTGAAACATTAGGATGTTTTAGTGAGTTATTTAGTGAATTTTACCATTGATTAATTTCTTTGAAAGGAATAAAACATGAGGGAATTAAAATGTTTTGAATATGTCATGAATCTAATCCCGAAAAAATTAACCTAAACAAATATTGTTCTCACTGTATGAGACCCACCCAGATATGACTCAAATATTTGACTAAAAGGTAGCATATTTAACGGATGACAGCAAAATACAAAATCATATATATTAAAAATATTAAAATTTTGAGTCAATCATTTTAATAAAAGAAAATTTTGAATAGAAAGATAGTATTAGTTTTATCTTTGGCATTAGAGGTTGAAGGGGAAAATCAATATGTAGACCCATATATAGAGCGTCTCTGCACTCAAAGATTTGGCTTAGATTGACCATAGGGATTCCTAGGCTAGGATTCCCTCAGGAGAGTGGGGCAATGCCAATTCCTTCAGGAGAGTGGGGCAATGCCACTAAGGTAACAATGGGTGATTTTCCTAATAGTACCTCTAGTTTTCCCCATTTTAAATTAGGACTAGGACTTTTCCTTCTTGATCAACATATCTTTCGTTTTGGCTACTCTGTTGGTGTGAACTACTTCTTGAACCAAGCTGATCTTCTCACTAATGAATATCCCTTGGAAGAAGTTTCCTTCATTTCTTAGAGTTAGCTTCAAAATAAATTTCCTAAATCTAATAAATATCCGAAGAAGTCTCCTTACTTTCTTAGAGTTAGCTTCAAAATAAATTTCCTAAATCTACAGGCTATAATTTCATAGAATATCTTGTACAAGATATTGCATAGAGAAATTGGCTGAACTTTGGGAAAAAATGATGCATTGGAATCTTTTAATATGATGACTCAAACATTTCCAAAGTTTAAGCTTGATTGAGTGATTCTTTCAATGACTCATAATCCATCTAATAACGTCAAATTTGGTTTCTAATGACATTGTTGTCACAAGAACTCCACTTCTCACGCATGACTTTACCCTTTTCCTGCAGCAAAGCATGAAGCCTCTTCATGTATCACTGGTAAATATGGATTCCCTAGGGACAAGGCCAACAGGAAGTCTTCTCAGTCCAAGGTACTGTATCTTTTTCAAATTCCATCAAAGAAGGTGGAGCGTGGTCTGCAACCCATGCTGAAGGTGGACACATATTTCTTGAAAAATGGTTTGTTCAATTTAAATCTTGGACTCGGGTGGGAAACTTTTCCGAAGGAAGATCTAATAAAGTTACAGTGGATTCTACAGAATCCATATTGGTGCCTGACTTAAAAAATGAATGTAAAAGGGTTAAAACAAGCAAGGATAAGGCTGATACAAGGATAAATTTGAACATTCTTCCCCGTGTGCCTCCTCATGTAACAAATGTGCCTGTGGTGTATAAGCAAACAATCCTTATGCTCTGGTGCCACGCTACAGAAACTCCACTGCCGCGCAACATAAAAGGTATCACGGGTCTTCCAATTTGACAAAAACAAATATTGCAGACTCATTCCTGTAGAGGAATCTAATTGTGGATTTAATTATTTGAGAGAAGGAAAGGGCATCAAGGCGAGTTGTCGATCATGACAGATAATAACGTCAAATTTTGTACATACAGTTGGTCATTTTGGTGTACCATAACCCATATTATGTGTTGGAGTTAATGCTTACATTCCATATTTAAGAAGTTGGTTTGTGATGGTTGAGAAATTCTCTCAACCTCTCTATCTAATTTGGGAATAAGTTGGATCTCAGAAACTCTACTTAATAGAGTAATCTGAATGTAATCTGTGTGTGTGAGTGTCTTTGCACATACACCATTTGTGCATAATATATGATTGAGTTTCTGCTATTGTGTTGTTTTAGCCATTTTTATCATGGTATCAGAGCTAGATCTGAACCTGTGTTGTGAGGAGGTGCATCTGGATGTTAAATGGGCTGTTGCAACCTGAGTATTCTGGACGGAGCAACCTGCATATGCAGCCATAAACCATCAGAGCGTATTAGAGCTAGTATGACAGCCGATTCCAAACGCCCAGTTATTGGTGTAAGAAATTGAGAAATAACTGTTTCTCGTCTGCTCTGCTTGTTGCAATATGTAACTCGATCGAAGACGAGGGAGGAATGATGGGATACAGCAAGAGTGGAAGTCCAGTAGAGACGATAAAGTTCGAAGCCAAGAGAAATTCCACGATCGAAAGAAAATCTTAATGACGTGAAATCTATGCGTGGGAGATCTGCCGAGATGAGTGTTTTCAATACTGCATATAGCAATGACAGGGAATTTCATCAGTCGCTTAGGTCTAATGTGTCACCTGCTGCATCGTGTTCTTTTTATTGTACGAAGAATACGAGCTCTACTTATTCCATCTCACCGTCCTATTTATCTTTAGATGCGGAGTCCCTCTACCGAAATATTTCTTCCAACCCTACTGCTAAAACAAAGGGAAATTCCCGTCACGTGGCCGGTAGCGATGACAGAGCAGTTCAACTATGTGTCTGATATTCACGCAGAGAGACAACGATAAATGCGTTGTGACAGTCACTGTTTCTGTGACTATACCGTTTTTTTGGAAAAATACATTTGTGATTATATTAGTTTAATTTCCATTATTATAAAATGTTTGAAGAAACCAGTAAGGCTCAATATGGATGGTTGTCTAGATAGTATGGCAGTTGCGGATCTAGGGAAGGATCCCTCATTAGTGGTAGACATGGAAGTGGTTTCATAATGAGGTTATGCGACAGATTGGGATGTTGTCAAGTAATTGACTTCGGGAGGTCCTTGATTCGGGAGTTGAGGAAGGGAACTCGGGAATCCAACTTGCCAACTACACCTTTCCGAGGGTTATGAGGCAACTTGATGGAGCATTTACTGATAAGTGTGATTATTTTGTTATTTTCATGTAATGTAATCATTAAGGGAGGATGTTGGAGTTAATGCTTACATTCCATGTTTAAGAAGTTGGTTTGTGATGGTTGAGAAATTCTCTCAACCTCTCTATCTAATTTGGGAATAAGTTGGATCTCATAAACTCTATTTAATAGAGTAATTTGAATGTAATCTATGTGTGTGAGTGTCTTTGCACATACACCATTTGTGCATAATATATGATTGAGTTTCTGCAATTGTGTTGTTTTAGCCATTTTTATCATTATGTGTAACCATACCCCAAATTGACAATATAATTGGGATTGGAGACACCGAAACGAACAGAGATTTTCAATCAGATGAAACGAGCAGAGATTTTCAATCAGATAACATTGCATAAAAGAACTCAGTAACCATATTCATTTCTAATCTCTAGAGTGTAAATATAAAGATTTTAATGCAAAATGATTCTTTTTGATAAAATTGGCTCTCATAATAATATTTAAAAAAAATTCAATGATAATTAATATTTGCCTCTAACATTATTTACTCTTCTAATACACAAGTCTTCTTGGCATCGATTATTTGTCAACCAACTGTATCAACGGAACCAACCATATCCAACGAATCACATATTTGGGAACCTAATATCGAGTAGACTTAAAGGGATAGTCAATGTTTATTGTTTTATAAGATAATCATTTCTTAATCATCCTATTTTCCATATATTTAAAAACATTTCATAAAATGAAGAAAATTGTTATAGTTTACTATTTCAAATGTAAAATAATATTTAAATTAATTTATTATTCTGAATCTTTCAAAAAACCTAACAATTAAATTAATTTATTAATCTGAATCTTTCAAAAAAAACCATTTGTCTGATCCCCTTCCCTCTGGCCTAGCCAAAGCCTCTGCACTGTTGTGACTTGATCTATCTTACAATAGTGTGCATTTGGGTAGGATTCCAGATTGGATAACCAGAAAAGAGATGACAAATCTTCACCTTGCAGGTTGTGGGGGTCAAACGATGTCTGAGCACATGGAAGCCTATTGCCATAATTTCCTTGCTGAGTTCCATTGATCTTTCTAACAAGAATCTTACAAGAGATTTAAGTCACCTTCTCAAGAACATGACCTCGAAAAAGTTTCTCTCTCCAAAAACAGTCTCATCTCCAATCTTTCTGAGGTTTTTCTCTGTCTAATTCTATGTCAGTTTTTAATTTGGTTTATATATGAAATTAAAATAGAACCACTTATTATTCATAACTAAATTAAAATACTTTCTAACTAAATTTAATTAATTAATATATATATATATATATATAATATATAAAATTAATAAATAAACTTAAATTAATTAATTAAAAAAATATATTAATTAATAATATAATTTAGACCGTAGATGTTATGTGGTTCCAACATCCGTTATTTTCTATTTTTTGGTATTTTGTTAGAAATATATTAAATTAATGTTTTAGTTAATTAATTTAATTAATTAACTAATTAATATTTTTAATTAAATTAAAAAAATATATTAATTAATAATATAACTTAAAATATGTTGTGAATAAATTTTAATTAATTTAAAAATATATATTAATTAATAATATAATTTAGACTGTAGATGTTATGTGGTTTCCAACATCTGTTATTCTCTATTTTTAATATTTTGTTAGAAGTATATCAAATTAATGTTTTTAGTTTGATATATATATATATGCATAAAACTAAAATATCATCTTTTACAATATTTATATAAAATTTAAATTTACCCATATATATAGTATATGGCATACATATTTATAAATGGGTTTTTCATATTATTTTTCCAATTTTCATACAATTTTTCCAATTTAAAAAACTTATCGGCCTCTTTTGCACGTTCTAGAGTAATTGCTAATATATATACATGGTTTTAAAAGTTCTTAACTCTAAACATTTAAATTAATCTATAGTAATTATCAATTACTTTTATATAAGAAACAAATATTGAACAACCCTACATATTACACTTGTTATGTTTATCTTCACCTATTGGTTATTATCCACATTAGTATTCCAACCATCTCTATAAACCTCAATAGATTTGCTTTACACAAAATATTAAAACATCTCAAATATTCCAATTTATTTTTTAAAACAAGATATCCATGAAAAAGATATGATAACTTACTTTTGAAAATTTAATTATTTAATTTAAATTAATATTATTTAAAAACTTAATTTTCGTTTCCAGGATTATGTGAGACTTAGTTTAATCTGGGTACAGTGAAACTCAATTGAGTATACATATCAAATGGATAGAGTCTCAACGTTTTATGAAACTAAAATATATATTGTGAAGAAAGTAAATTGCACATAATTCTAATCTACACTTGATATATCATTCACACAATCTAATTATATAAGCAAATATTTTTACAATTAATGATTAGATTAATATATCAAGGAATTTAGACTTCTGTGATCCATAACGTTTGTTTAGAAACTTTTTTGGCGAAATCACATAATTGATCATTTGTCGACGCGTTTCGAACCAACTAGTGTGGTTCATCGTCAGGACAAGTTGAAGCTATAGATCCAGTATAGCGAGTTAAATAGTCCAAGCAGAGACTCCAACGGCTAAAAAGACTAACGGCTATTTTTCAACATAAGGACCCAGTCAAACCTTCTCTAACTAAATTAATATTAATATTCTTTATAATTAATATTATACTTCTGGAGCTAAGTAAACTGGGTAAAAATTAACCAGATAAAAAGTTAGATATTAAATTTAATCTATTTTATATATTTAAATATTAAAACATTATATATATATATATATATATATAAATCAATATATATTATATATATATATAATAATTATAATAATAATAAATATTTTCAATACCTACTATAATACTATATTTAATATATAAGTTTTTGTTAAATTATTTATATAAAATTATTAAAAAATTATTATTATTATTATATATTTTTTATTTTTATTTTTATTATTTATTTATTTTTTTTATATTTTTTATTTTTATTTTTTTAACTAAAAAGTGATAGAATCAATGGTGATTTTCAAAACTAAAACCTTTTATTTATTTAAAATCTTAATTTATATTTATATATAAATTAAAAAGAGGATATTATATAAATTAATATTTTTCCATTACCTGACCTTTTAATTCCTTAAATAATATTATATTAATGTTATAGAATATATATATATAATTATATATATAAATATATCAATTTAAAATATAAATATATTAAAATTATCAATATCTAATCATTCTAATAATATTTTACTTGAAGTTTAGATATTAAAATATTATATCTATTTATATTTATTAAAACTTTTTTTAAATTTTTTATCTTACACTATTTCCTAAGGTTAGTTAAATTAACTTAGAACTAAAAATCAAAATTAATCAAATGAATAAACTAAAAGAAATATTGATTAGTTATGAAATTGCATATTTTATTTATAGCATTAGGATGTTAAAAATATAAGGCTAATAAAAAGTTAAAAAATTACCTTACAATCTAAGGATAGTTCAATTATTTTTAATCATATATTATGCTAAATATTCCCAGGTTGCCAAATTTAATAATCTTCGAATATAAAGGGAAAGAGAGGGGACTAAATCAAAACCATAAGGGCGATAATTAAAAGAAGAACAAATCAAATCAAGAGAAAAGCAAGCAAATAAAACAACAAACCCAAAGGAAACAACTCTTAAGAAAAGGAAACAAGAAACACTGAGACCATACCGAGAAGGGACCTCGAAGGCTAGGAAGATAGGGCTGGGATCCAGCAGCTGCTGATCTTCCAGCCATCATCCCTATTAAGATTATTTGGCCTTTTTTCAATCTCTAGGGCCTCCCTAAACTTGCGATGGTGAAACTGAGCAACTCTAGCAATGACTTGAGCCTCTTCGATACATACATGATGCATCGTCTTCTCGGCATGCTCTGCCAGGGCTGAGGATTTGGTCCTACCATGCCTCAGGTCGGCTGAATGCTCGCTAATCCTTTGATTGATAGAGCGTCCTGTCTCACCGATATATGGAATCCCACAAGAACAAGGGATGACATAGACGCCCTTCATGTCTTTAGGGTCAATAGGATCTTTTACAGACCTGAGGGAGCTACGGATAGTATTAAGAGGTCTAAACGTTGCGGGCACATCAAATTTTTTCAGAATCCTCGCAATCCTATCCGTGGTCCCCTGGATATAAGGAAGGTTAACTCCCATGACACGATCATTAGGATCCCTACGGATTGACGGCTCCTTTTTAGCCTTGAGGAAGGCCTTTTGACCCAGGTGCCTATCATAACCATTTTTTAAAAAGACATCTAGGAGATGAGCCTTCTCCTTTTCCAAGCTCTCTTCATCCGAGATTCTAACAGCACGGGTGGCAAGAGTGCTTAGAACACCTAACTTTTGAGCTGGGAAATGATGGGAAGAAGCATGCAAGTATTGCTCAGTATGCGTCTTCTTCCTAAACACTTGATGAGAAAAGGAACCATCCGCTTTCTTAGAGATGAGAACATCCAAGAACGGAAGACAACCATTGTCTTCTTTTTCCATCGTGAATTTTATGGCGGCGGACTGGTTATTAAGATGATTGAAGAAATGATCAAGCTCATCAGGACCATGAGACCAGACAACACCAGTGTCATCAACGAACCTTTTCCAAAGCTTTGGAAGGAGACGAGATGAGGCCAAAGCCTTAGACTCAAAATCCTCCATAAAAAGATTGGCGACTACCGGGGACAAGGGGGAGCCCATGGCAACCCCACAAGTCTGCTCATAGAATTCTCCTTCGAAGCTGAAAAAGGTGGAGGTAAGGCAAAGCTCAACTAATTTCGCCGTATCATGGTCGGTGAGCTTATAAATCACCTTCATGGCCTCATTGATTGGAATACAGGTGTAAAGAGAGACCACGTCGAAACTTACCAGAATGTCCTCGGGCTCAAGCTTAATCCTTTTAAGATCATCAATAAAGGAAGCTGAGTCTTTGACGAAGGATTCAGTATGACCAACCAAGGGCCTCAATTTTGCGGCAAGGAACTTGGCTAGGAGGTAAGTCGGACCACCTATGATTGGGATACAGGAGGAGCTTGAAACCCTGGCGGCGCGCGAGTTTTTCGTTGTTGCAGGTAGTTAATCTCATCGAACGGGGTTATTTTCATAAATAAATGTTTTTATGCATCGTTTAATCCTTGGCATTTGGCATTTATTTACTGTCGGTTGACTGCACGTGCTTTCCCTTTTGTTGGGTTTTTAGGATAGGTGGAGGTTCGTCCTCCATTGGCACTGGTTGCCACTAGGGTACCAGGTTAACTCGATGTTGTATTTTCTCACAACTGAGTATGGCGTTGGAGGATATAATGGTACATGAACTTGAGGATCCCCTTGTGCCCGTATTTTCGTCGATTATTTGGGTGAAATAAAAACTCTTCTCATCCAAATAACGGTTATGCTATCGGCTCCATCGATGGATTCTTTTAGTGTTGCCATTTTATTTCTAATAGTATCACGTGCCGCGAAGGGATTGGGGAATCCGCCTTTTTAGTTTCCACCGCAGCAGTCTACTTAATGAGATTTAAATTTCTCAGGCTTCGCCTAAGTGAATTATCGCTATTATCGCTAAACCACATATCACTGTACTTGCAGAAAATCTTTTACTCATGTGTACTCCCATGAATGAAGGACAGGATCCCAACGCAGGCAGTTTTATGCGCTACCCAAATTACTTGTTATATAGCCAAATTTTCCGTACGAGTATTCCACATCTGTTGTAACTATTTTCTGTTTAATTCGCATATGATATATATGTGATTGTTTTGTTTTTGTTTCAGATTCAGGGAATTCGTCATCAAAACTAGTGGCCATATTGTGAGCAAGCATTGTTGGAGCAGCACTGGTTGCGTGTTTGGTACTGTTATGTCGACGAAGTAGACAATGGAGGAGCTACACTCCACCAGGTGATCTATCATCATTATTAGGGCTTCCAAACTACATTCTCCAGATTTCTTTGACTTGGTCTTATTTAAACGTTATGAGAAATACTCTGTGCATATCACAACCTAACTGCAAAGGAAAGCTTTAAGGTTTTCGATTACAAGGTTCTGAAAAATTTGACTGGGGACTTTGACAAAAACAACATACTTGGCAAAGGAGGATTCCGTAAAATATTAAACGTGGAATTTGTAAGTCTGTTTAATTATATGGGTTATTTGTAGACGGATTCCAATGATTTAAACGACTAGGGAAGATTGGCTGAGGGGAGGGACGTTGCTGTTAAGAAATTGAATGGAAGGCATCAAACTACTCACGCCGCAGCGAAGTTTCTTAGAGAAGCTAGGCTCCTCAGCAGCATGACCGTAATCTTGTTCGTTTACTTGGATGTTGCACGCCAGGGCATGAACGTTTACTGGTTTAAGAATTTATGTCAAAGACTAGTCTTAGCCAAGCATTTGTGGAGTTGTCTATAATGAGATTTGTGACAGAATCCGGTGGAAGAAATTGAGGTTAAATCTTGATTTGTTGCAATTAAAATGGTTTTTTAACTGCATATTTGGATTTAGCACCCTGAAAAACTTGTGGAATGCTTTAATTGTGTAGAAACTAGCTATCAAACTTGTGATTCCAATAAATTGTTGCCGGATTTTAACCGAAAAAACCCACCGAAAACGCTTTCAAAAAGTCACATTATAGGCAACTGCTTTGTTTGTTTGGTAAGTTGTTTTCAATAAAGCTATTGTTTTGGCGATTGAACCTGCAGTTTAAAAAAAAATTACGTTGGCTCAGTTTGAAAATATTTATAGGCAGAGAGGGAATAAGAAAACACATCTTAATCTGAATTAGTGCTTAGTAAATTGTAGTTATTCAATTAGATTCAAAATTGTTAAGAATATATATGTCAATTTTAGTTTACCTATACATAATCGATATATTTTAAATTTAAATTGTATGCAAAATGTCTGGAATGTCAATCTTAGTTCACAATGGTATAATTGACACTTTTAAATTTAAATGGTATATAAATGGTTTGGAATTAAAAGCTCAGTGAGTTTAGTTAACATTTTTTCTTAATTGTGATTATTAATATTTTTTTTGTCTAAGTTTTAGTTAGGCTGAAAACGCTTAAGATTAAGTCAAAACTAGAGAGATTATTATTAACGTTTTTCTTTAATTTTAATTGTTGCATTGTCAACACTAATAATATCTAAGTGTTGTTTCTTAAACTCAAAAATCAAGTCTTCCCAATGGTTTTGTGAAGATATCTACTAGGTGATCTCTAGATCTACCAAATTGTTAAATGATATGTCACCATTGTTGACAAGCTTGCAAATGAAGTGATAGAAAATATTGATGTGTTTGTTTTTCTTGTGAAACACTTGGTTTTTTTACAATGCAATCCTTGAATTGTTGTCACAAAACATAGTAGTTGTCACCTTCTCAACATGTGCAAGGTATTTTAAAATTTTTCTTAGCCATATTGTATGACATGTGGTTGTAGTAGTGGCTACATATTCTGCATTTGTGAAAGATATTAAGACATTTGACTATTTCTTAGATGCCCATGAGAACAAACTTGTGCCCAAAGGACAAGATGATCATTAAGTGGCTTTTCAATCATCAATACTAGCCAAAAAATCATTGTTTGTATATCCTGTAAGTTTCTTGCCTTTAGAACCTGTGTACCACTATCCATAATTAGTTGTACCTGCAATATATCTCAAAATCCTTTTTCCAACTTTCTAATGAGATTCCGTGGGAGACTCCAAAAATCTAGAAATGTAACCAAATGCATATATAACATCAAGTATAGTTGTAGTAAGGTAGAAGAGGCTACCTACAAGCCTCTTGTAGAATGTTGAATCCACTATTGGCCCATCATTCTACTTAATTTTGTTCCTGTTGCAGTAGGTGTCTTTGGTGGCTTGTATTTGTCCATTCTAAGCCTCTTTAAAACATCAACAACATACTTTTCTTAACACATGAAAATCCTTGGTGTAGATTGCTTGAATTTAATTCGCAAAAATCACTTCATAAACCTAAGGTATATCATAGCAAATTCTCTTGTCATCATAATTTTGAAATCATCTATGATCAAATTCATTGTGATAACGGTGGAGAGTATGTGTCGAATGAGTTTAAAAACTTATGTATGACAAAAGGCATTCAACGAGAGTTAGCATCACCTTATAACCCACAATAGAATGGGGTGACTGAAAGGAAGAATAGAAGCATAGTAGGGTCAGCACAGGCGATGTTGCATGATCAGGGCCTACCATTATACTTGTGGGTCGAGGCATGCAACACAACTGTTTATTTGTAGAATAGAAGCCCTCATCGAATTCTTGGGATGAGTACACTAGAAGAGGATTTTTCAAGGAGGAGACCATATGTGGGTCACTTTAGGATTTTTGGTTCATCGGTCTACTGCCATGTGACCAAAGATGCACGGAAGAAGCTTGAGCCAAAAATAGAGTTGAGGATATTTGTGGGGTACACTGATACACCTCATAACTATCAAGTGTACCTGCCAACTAACAGGATGACAATGGTTCACAGGGATGTAGAATTCGATGAAGAGAAGGCCATGAGATGTTCCCTTGAGAGGGAGCTTCAACTACATGTGGTTGAGGATATTTTAGCTCATAAGGAGGAACCTCAGATTGATGTGGAGCATCCACATGTAGAGGATCAGGAAGTGGAGACACCCACTCATGCAGAGTCTTCCAGAGATAGGAGAAATCACACCAGAGGGGCTGAAAGGTTATTGCATGATGCAAGAGAGAATGTGGGAGCACCCACATCATAGCACAATCAGAGGAGGTCACTAGAGAGGTACACTGGATACATGGCTCTTATGAGCGGATGTGTTGAGACAAATTCATCTTCGTTTGAGGACACAATGCAACAACTAGTTTGAGTTGATGCCATGGTTAAGTATGACTTCATTTTCAGGAACATTGTTTGAGATATGGTCCTAAGACTGGTGGACAAGTCAGTGGTGAGTTCCTTATGGCTTTACAAGGTAAAGAAAGCAGCGGATGGTTGTGTGGAGAAACATAAGGCCATGTTTGTGTCCTAAGGATTTTCTAAGGTAGAGGGGGTCGATTGTGATGAGACCTTTGCTCCTATTCCAAGGTACTCATCAATAAGATCCATTTTTGCACTGTCAGTGCAAATGGGATGGAAGATACATTAGATGGATGTAAAGACAACCTTCCTTAATGGCATGATTGAGGAAGAGGTGTATATTGAGCACCCTGAAGGTTTTGAGACCTTCCACCAAGAGTTGCATGTGTGTACTCATGCGAGCGTTGCATGGGTTGAAGCAAGCACCCTGTACTTGGTACATTGGAATCGATAACTACTTCACCGAGTTGGGCTTCACCAAAAGTGAAGTGGATGTGAACCTTTACCATATTGTGGTTGAAGGTAAATTGTTGATTATTTTTTTATATGTCGACGATTTGATTCTGACAAGTGATGATAAGTTGATTAAGTCTTACAAAGAGGAATTGCAAGAGAGTTTGAAATGAAGGACTTGGGGCTCATGCACTACTTTTTGGGCATGGAAGTATGGTAAGGTGATGAGGAACCTTTTGTCTCTCAAGGAAATTATTCCAACAAGATACTGAAAAAGTTCCACATGGAGAGCAGTAAACCGGTGGAGACTCCTTTAGCAGGTAACTGGAGGAAGGAGGATTCTACTTCTGATGAAGTAGTGGAAGCTACTGTTTACAGGTAGCTTATGGGTTCACTCATGTATTTGGTGAACACATGACCAGACATGTGCTATGCAGTTAACCAACGTATTCAAGTGATGGTTAAGCCGACCAAGTTGTATTAGAAGGCAACCAAGCATGTGTTGAATACCTCAAGGGCACTACTTAATATGGATTTTGGTACAGATGAACAGAAGGAGTGAAGCTTCAAGGCTTCACTGATGTAGATTGGGCAGGAATTCCATTCGACTAGAAGAGAACACCAGGAAGGATCTTCAGTATGGGGTCAACAATTATTTCTTGATACAACAGGAAACATAGATTAGTTGCACTCAGTTCAGCAAAGGCTTAGTACATGGTTTCTAGTCAAATAACTTGTGAGGTTATCTGGATGAGGAAGATTATGGTTGGTTTGTTTGGTCAGTAGATGGATCCAACTATAATTTACTGTGACAATCAGAGTTGTATCAAGCTTTCTGAAAATCCAGTTTTTCATGATCGGTCCAAGCATATTGATATCCAGTATCATCATCTTCGAGAGTGTGTGTAGAGGAGGATTATGTTGTTGGAGTAAATTCCCACAGAGGAATATGATGCAAATATTTTGACAAAGGCATTGTCAAAATGCAAATTTGAGTTTCATAGAGACAGGATCGGGGTAGCTAATAATCGCTTTCTTGTTGAGAGTCAGTGTTAAAAATAGCAACATGAAATTCCAATTTAATTTGTCCTTGAATTGAATTGTGCATTAAATCAAAATTCTATTCCAAGGATTCATATTCCTAGGGTTTAATATTATTCCCTTGGGTTTATTTATCTAAGGGTTTATATTCCTAGGGTTTAATATTATTCCCTTTGCTTTTAATATTAATCCCTTGGGTTTATTCTTCATGTGGATTTATAATATCAATCATGGTCAACCATGGACAATCATGGTCAACCATGGTCAATTATGGTCAACTATGGTCCAATGTCGCATTGTCACAAAGATTGTCTCAATATGAAAATCAACCATGTTCCAATGTCGCATTTTGACAAAGATTCCCTAGATATGAAAATCAATCATGGTCAACCATGGTCCAACGTTGCATTGTGACAAGGGTTGTTTCAATATGAAAATCAAACATGGTTAACCATGTTCATTTTAGGGTTTATAATATTGATACCTCATATGTATAATAATATATTAGGGATTATAATCTTAGAGTTTTTAGGATTAATACTAAAAACCCAAGGGATTATAAACCGAGAGGAATAATATTAAACCCTAGGAATATGAACCATTATATTAATAAAACCAAGGGAATAATATTAAACCCCATGAATATTAATGCTTGGATTTGTAATATTAATAATCTCTTTGGTTTTTAATATTAATCCCAAGGGTTTTTAATATTAATGTGTTGGGTTTATCGATTTCTTAGGATTGTAATATTAATAATCCCTTGGGTTTTTAATATTAATTCCTTGGGTCTATTAATCCTTGGTTTTATTAATTCCTTGGTTTAATGATGCTTTGGGTTTATAATATTAATCCCATTGGTTTCTTAATTCCTCGAGTTTATAATATTAATAATCCTTGGGGCTTGTAATTCCTTGACTTTATAATATTAATCCCATTGGTTTAATATTATTCCCTTGGGTTCATTATATTAATTTTTCATATATATAATAATATATTAGAGTTATAATCTCAGAGTTTTTTAATATTAAATCTTAGATTTGATATATTAATATATTAATATAGCATATTAAGTTTATAATATAGCATATATTAAGTTGATTCTCACGATGTATATCAACTACATTTATTAATGTGGTTGTGCTAGTTAAGTTGTTAAGTGTTCTCCTATTGATGTAGGGTTGCAATATCAATACCAGACTCTTCATCAAGTCTCTTTTTATGCAGGGTGGGCATTCAAACATTGTACTGTTGTTCTTTTTAAAAAAATTAAGTGAGAAGATTAATGATGGTGAGAGAATTTTTATTATATTTGAATGAATCAAATTAGTAATAAGAAATTTTTAAATCACATTCTATGTCTAATTTAAGTTCATTTATGTTGTGATGTATATGCTTTCTAGTAGTATGAAATTGATAATGAAAAATATTAAGCATAAATAGTAATTTAATTGTTAATTTATTTTTTTTCCATCGTGTCTACTGGATAAGAATAATGTGATATTTAAGGGACAATATAAGGAGTTAGTAATCTAATTATTGAATTAGTGAGGGGTGTTTAATATGTTACAATCAAGATACCATTATACAACCATTTGAGTAATTGACCCACTTTTCACCTACTTAGGTTCGTTAGATCTATTTGACGATATAGATTTGATCCAAAGTGTTCATATTTTACACTTGTAATTCATTTTATAGGAATCGATATGATTTTATTTGTGGAATCTGAAAGGAAAATATTAGGCTCCATGCAATTCCACTGGATGAGAATAATATAATATGCAATAGACAAGATGAAAGGACAATAAGCCAATCATTAGCTTACTGCATAGTGTTTAATATTTTCCCATCAGAGTATCCCACTAGATGTGAAGGTTGACATCGCATTCAAGTCTCATAAACATGTACTAATTTTTATTATTGAAATTAGGAGGAGTCATTGACCACTCATAATAATTGATTTACATTAGGTGAGGAAGAAGAAGATAAAGATTTGGTGATAGTTTCATTGATCGAAGTATTTTGTTGATCATTGGGATTGATTAAATTGCAATGATAATATGTGAGGGAGTTAATATCTCCCGATTATTTTTTATAGAGGTGGCACTCCTCTTTCACAAATAGTTATTACATAAATGAAAAATAATAAGAAGAAGAAAGGGCTTAAGATATGACTAGGCCTTAGGATAAATAAGAAAAATTAAGGACGTCAAATAGCAATAGGGCTTATATATTTACATCAATATGATACACACTAATACAAATATTAACAAAATTATAAAAACATGAATGTTTATTGGATATTGAATTGGGCTATTATCCTTCAAAAAATCTATCGACTATTCAGAATTTACAGTTTTCAATGCTATTGCTTTGGGCCATTTTGTAAAATAGTCTATAAGTGTGGAAATATATGAATATCCTTTACTAGGCTTTGGATTTATTGGTCCAATGGAATCTAAATCCATATTAAGGGAATTTTTTAGGTAAAATTGGCCTAAAAACAAAGAACCTACAAAAAAAGGGTTCAATATGATAGTGTCATCGATAAGGTGAAATATTTTGTGAGGGAAACGAATAAAACTATCTTTTATTATATGTTTGGCTTAAATCCTCATAGGTTTACCCAAATGTCAAGTGTAGAAACCCATTGGATGTTATGCCACATATAACGAGTACACATTTTGCATGTTTTTTAGTATATGCACAACAAAAAATATTGTAAACACATTAAAGAAACATGCCTCTTTTGTATTGACAGAAGTGTCCTCAGACACATAATTTTATTAATCAGAAAAAATAATTACATAATTGATTTGCAAGAGCTTACACCCGAACTACTAAACACTCTTGCAATGAGCTATTTATAAGCTCCATGTCCTAACTACCTCTAATTATGGATCACTTATTAAATAACAAGTGTCCATTTACATTAAATGCTATTCAAATCAACTAGCTAACTAATCTCCTAAAATAGAGCCTAAGATACGACACATTTGGAGAGTCATATCTAGTTACAACAATATGCTAATTCTAAAAGTCTCCATTAAATAATTAAACATTCCAGAATAATAATTATTAATTAATTTCTAAATTAATAATTATTTTATTTCATTTATTACCTATGATATAAATTATTTTTGGATTTATTATTGTTTTATGAGAGAGGCTAACATTCCCCCCCTCAATGATAAATCCAAAATAAGAACAAGGAACCATATTCCAAGTTCTCATGTTGATCCTCAAAAGCGTTACTTGAAAAAACCGCCAAATCTGGATGCTGAAGAAACTGCAATATGAAGAGACTGAGTCAACCGCATGACTGATTCATCTCGAAAGGACGCTTGACAACTCCATCATGTGCCAAGCCCCAAAAGGATCCAACTGTCCTTTGCTTGAAAACAACATCCAGTGTCCACTGACACAATTTGATGATCGCCCACTGGCGAATTTGCTGATGCTCACTGCTGATGACAAATGCCCACTGGCTGATGAAGATGCCCACTGGCTACTTCACTGATGTTGTCGAGACTTTTAGTCGGACAACCACTTGTCAATTTCATTGATAGTTCCCCCCTTTGTCCGCTGAAAGGAGAGACAATATGCTCCAAAATATATCTGAACTCCCCCCCTTCAGGTGTAGGAGAGTTTCACTGTTGTACTCTCTCATTCAACTGCAGGAGAGTACCATCATCAGTTTACTGCTGGCTGCACTATGTGTGATTGTAGTCAGTTGTAGAACTGAGACAATCTTTTGACTGTGGATGACCATTCCCAAGGATCGATCCATTCATAATGTATCTTCAATCTGGCTGATTTTTGTTGGTTGCGACATTTTGAGGAATGATTGGGCTTGCCACAATGGAAAAAAGGTTGGAGATCAAAACACTGATCTTCCATATGGCCTGTTCTTTGACAATGAGAACATTTCGGTTGGACGTCAACTTCAGGTTGCGTGCAATTCTGGTTGTCTACAACTTTCTTAGAACCTACTGAGGTGAGTGGTTCAAGAAATCTTGCACTCACGAACTTAATTGGCTTGGAATAATCTGGGATATGTAAGTTGGTGTCATCAGTGACATATCCTAAGCCTCGTCGATTTTTGTTATTTTGAATTTCTTCCCAAGGCTTGATGATGGGTTTGGAAGAAATTTGAATTTGATCATGAACAACTTCGACACTTGAAGTTGTTTGGATGAGTGATTTGGAATCAACACCTTTATCTTCATCTGTATGGTTGAATGACTTGGAAGAAGCACTCTTTTGTTGCAGCTCATCTCTTTGTAGTTGCGACTCTAGTTGAAGAAACTCAATGGTTTCATGTGTTTGTTGTAGATGCTGTGAAAGATCAGCAAGAGTTTCTTTGCTGACGTGCACCACGTCTTCATCACTGGAGATGAGCAAACTTTGAAGAATGTTTAACAACTGAATATGTTGCGCCATCTGAACTTGCTTACTTGAAATCAGGCTCTCTTGTAGGAGATGTCGTACTTTGAAATATTTCACTTGAAGGACAGGCTCGCTTGAATGTGACTTGAATGGCACGCTCGTCTGATTTGTTGTTGATTTCACTTGCTAGAGTTGTAAAATTTTCTCGCTTAAACTCTGGAATTCACGCTCGCTTGATGAAGATCGTGTTTGTTTAAGCGCTCACTTGACTTACTTGATGAATTCACGTTCACTTGAATGAATAGCCACGCTCGCTTGATGTCGATCTCAACTTGCTTGTTTGGTTGCTTTGATGGTTGCTGTAATGAACTTCACTCTGGCTCGCTTGATGTGTTGATTTTTGCACTGAATTAATGCAATTTGGTTGAATGAATAATCACGCTCGCTTGCAGGAGATGTAAACTTGTTGCTTGTTTTCTTTAGAGTTAAAATTCATGCATTCACTTGATTTTGCTTTAAAAGAAGGGTGTCGAACACTGTCGAAAATGCACCCAAAAAAGCTTACAAGGATTTCAATGATTCACTACAATGAATTCAATTTGACTCAATGCAAGACTTGGGTGTCGGTTTCAACCGAGAATGCACCCTTACAATTCAATGTGATTTGAGTTTGATTACAAGTTCAATAAATTTGTCTGCAAGAATGTTGATGTAGACTTTGCTTTGAAATGCTGGAGTTTGCAGATTCATGAACTTGATTGTATTTGAGTGAATTTGTTTGTTGAGGTAGAATGCCGATATTGAAAACTTTGATTATTTGTTGTAGTGATGCAAATTCATATGTTGAGCTTAATTATCCTTCCTTGCAGCTATAAGTGTTGTGCTTGCTTGCATTGAACTTTATGTGTGTTAAATGAGATCATGTATGTGTCAAAACTAGACACAAATAAAAATGCAACAACATGAAGCATGCACCATCATCAACACACATAGTGTACCTTAGATCCCCTTATTCAATTTCGGGCGGATCTAGGACACAATCACCACAAAAATGATATCTTTATTAATCACTGGAGTACATCACTCTTCCACTTCTCAAGTAATGAGAATGTTAAGCTCACAAATGCTTGAAGCAACTTGTCTTCTAAAATTTCCTGCACTAACTCAATCTCTCAAAATCTCTCTCAAAATAAAATATTACTTTGAAGTAAATGATTGACTTTTCTCTAAAAAAGAATTTACTTATCACTCCAAAATATTACAAAACAAAATTCACCTTATCGCTCCATAAAATCACTTCAAGCCTCTCCAAATTCAACTTATCACAACAAATTTAAAGTTACACCTTATCACTCCATTACGAAAACATCCCTTAAAAGAATTTCATGAGTTCCCTTTTAAAGAAGATCAATGGGTAAACTGCGGGTACAAGAGGTTGCTTTTGCAAACTTTCAACTTGCTTGCTACCACAGGGACTGCTGTTTTAAGGCTTTGAATCTTGAAGGGAAAGTACTTAAAAAAGGAAAAAATGCTAATTTTCAGCAAGCAAAGCTCTATGCATCTCTAGTTGAGCGATATTGGCAGAGCAACTCATCTAAAGACACCACAATAGATCAAATTTAAAAACTCTTGGACAACGGAATGTAGGTAATATGGAATTAAAGCTTAAACTCATCCAATAGGCAGCACAGTGATTAGGATATAAGGTTCAATGAATATACAAAATAGGCAAACCGTGTTCAATCAATCAGAGCTTCACTTCATAATTTAGCACCACTAGTTAATTGCTTTGCGATTGGAACAGAACTGCAGCCCGTGGACACGACATTTATATCATTGTACTCTGTCAATAGCTACTCTACGTGACATGACGCAGATACATGCTGTAGACAATTGAGATTGTTGTCTAGTATGAATTTCAGGTCTCTATGCATAAGCTTCCATGTGCATAGAATTCCGTTGCAGATTTTAGCAACCGTGACCAGGCTCATCCAAGAGAGGTCGATCTCTAGACTGAAGGTACCTTGCCGCTACGCGATTTCAAGAAATACAGCACACTTTGTACCAGCAGCTGGAATCTCCACATTCACAAGTCGGGAGACTGTTTCTCTCCTGTGGATTCTGATTCTCTGCGGCAACAATTTTAATCGAAAAACTTGTCCACTACAGACGGCTTAAGATTTCTGATTTCCACTACAGGCGACTTACGCCCAGACTTCTGAAAGTTTTCTGCATCATGATTTTCAATGGTCAGTTTCGTCTCACGGGCCTCTTTATCTTCCACTTCTCCAGAAGTATTGTTCACATCATTCGAAACCAGCATACAGGACCCTCGGTCTTGTAGCTCCACGATACTGCTCACTCAACAAAATCGAGCACCCTTTGAGAAATATGGAATTTGCAGCGACCAAAAGTTTCACGATTATTGCAACCATAAAACGCCTCTGTAGAAAACGTGATCTGACATATCCCTTTCTCACGCGTCCTCAGTAGCAGGCTTCTTTACACAACTCTCTTTCAATGTTTGAACACCCCAATACACAGTCTCTCAATCCCAAACTGAAAAAAATTGTGCGCTCTGATACCACATATTGACAGAAGTGTCCTCAGACACATAATTTTATTAATCAGAAAAAATAATTACATAATTGATTTGCAAGAGCTTACACCCGAACTACTAAACACTCTTGCAATGAGCTATTTATAAGCTCCATGTCCTAACTACCTCTAATTATGGATCACTTATTAAATAACAAGTGTCCATTTACATTAAATGTTATTCAAACCAACTAGCTAACTAATCTCCTAAAATAGAGCCTAAGATACGACACATTTGGAGAGTCATATCTAGTTACAACAATATGCTAATTCTAA